>RJWT010003121.1:0-37653 GCA_004365215.1 Cuniculus paca | reverse complement strand
GGGAACAAATTTTCATACCAGATATAAAAGCATATGAAGCAAGTGATTGGTGAACAGGTGGGAAATAGTGCCCATGGCCCTTGGGGGTTCTGGTTACAGTTCTTATTTTCTCTGCTACTTAACCCTTCATCTTTTCTTTGAGATTTTGTAGAATTAATTCGTGGAGTCTCACACAAGAGATCCTATGTCTTCTTTCAAAGTCCTTTCTAACAGTTTGAGAAATATTCATCTACTCCCTGAAGTAAGTGTGAGCAATTAGTAGTTGAACTTTAGAAATCAAGCATGTGTTCAGAAAGTATCAATAAATAGAATTAATAACAGCCTAGCTGACAAAGGTTGCTGTGTTTCATCCTTCTTAGGACAAAGAGATGTCACTTGTTTGTTCATGACTCCCATAGTTGGTCAGTGTGTTCAGTCCGCGTTTTTCCGAGTGACTGTAGTTTTCAATCCTGTGGTCTGAATTATTTAAGTCAAGCAATTAGCATAATCCATACTGCACTCGTAAGCATACAGGGCAGTGAAGCCCTGATGAACTCCTGCCCTCTCTTCTAGGGCAGAGCAGATCCTGTACTCCTGTCCCTCACTCTTCCCCCCACCCTTCCTCACTCTTCATGTTGCATCCCAGGGCTCCCCCTGCAGAACTGTGTGAAACCACCTCACTCAATTTCAGTGTCAGTGACATTGGGTTATCTTGAGGAAAACTGAATATGCCAATGTAGCGGCCTCTCCAAGTTGATGTTTAGGGCAGTGTAGACAAATTGACCGGTGCATTCACTGTGCATTTGGCTCTCTTGGAGTCCTGGAGAATCAGCAAGTATCTGTCTATAATGAGAATAATAATGACAAGCAAACAGTTGCTTGAAGTTCTACTGCAATCATATTGTTGTGATCCAGTTTGCTGTGACAGTTATGATAATACATCTTCACAACTGACTCCCATGTTGAGTTCCCAAACTTTACAGATAAACAAATCTACATAGAGACACTCAAGGTGATTTCAGTTTTTCAAAAAAGCTGAAGGAAATAGTCCCCTGCTTGGTATGGGCTAATTAAAAATGCCAAGTTTCTTTTAGTTTAAAAAAAAAATCAGAAACTTCATTCGGTGTGAATATAGGAAATTAATCATTTGATACTAAATATATTCAATTTGCAGACAAAATCTTTTGTAGGCAAAAATGCTTAGCAGTTTCAGGGGTCGGGGGGAAGCACGTGGTAGAATTGATGTAAGAAGCATTCCAAGCGCAGTTCTTATCAATTCAACAATGATCCACTGACCAGAGCCAGTGATTTTCTAGGGACCAAAACTGCAGCCTACTTAAAATTAGCTTCTTTGGAGAACCAGTTTACAGGTCCAATATCTCTCATTTCTTTTGGTTAAGGTATTTTAAGATGTCAGTCAAAGATGCTCTCTGGTCTAAGAAAACAATGTAAAACCATTATGAAAGTTTAACATCTCTGCTCTCAGAAAGGAGTTGGATTAGCAGCCAGAACTCTGTCACAGCAGGACTCGGGACAGAGGTCTTAGAGACGTTCAAGTGAAGCCTTGGGAGAGGAAGCACTCTCCAAAATGCATGCTGCCGGGGAGGGTGCCCAGGGGGACAGGAGGAGTCTTCTTCCTGTTTGAAGACTTCCAGACTGAAAGTGATGCCAGAGGGGGCATCTAGGAAGCGGGGGAAGGAGCCCCCTGCAGGAGTCTGATGGGAAGCCTGCCTTGCTCTGCTCCGCTCCACTCTGCAGCAGTGAACAGGCTAGACCTGTCTGCAGATGAGCACAAGACTCCCTGCAGAGTGGGAGCTAAAATGAAGCAGAGTGCATGAGATTTGCCCAAGGCCATAGAAGCACTCCATGTCACACCTGGGATTAGGATTCAGATCTTTCTGCCTTCCAGAAAGACAATTCTTGTCTCTCTCGATCATGTCCTATTTTTAAGTTCATTAGTTAACCTCTGGGTACTTAGTCAGTTTCAGGAGCCAGTACGTCAAAGCGTTTTAAATGGACGAGCCTAAAGTGATCATCGTCTCGTTGCTGGCTCATCCTCTGAGCCCCTGCAAAGGTTCTGTGGTTCACACAGATGCGGGCTGCTCATCAACAAGTTTCCCTGGGAGGTGGGAAGCATCTTTCCTCTGATCAGAACATGCCTGTCACAGAGCGCCGGCGGCTACTGCGTGATGCCTGCTAGAAAGAGCTGCTGCCCCAGCCGGGGAGTCCAAAATCTGTCTTCTGGCAGAGGCTTAACTGTTTGGCTGCTGCTTCCAAAGGTCCATGCTGGTTCTTCCCAGGAAGAGAAAACCCAGCTGGGAAGCTGCCAGTTTCAGCCAATCTTCTCCTTCATTTCAACTCAACAAGGATTTAATTCGCTCCTGCTGAGGGTCCAGTCCTGTGGGGCATGCAGCCCTCTGGGGGTCTACGATCATGCTGGGGAGTCCAGACACATGAACAGGAGGCAGCCAGATGATGCATCAAGACGCTACATAATTAAGAGCTCCACAGTCAGGGCTGAAGGAATTCAGGGTATGTTCAGCGCTCTGGTTGTAGTCACTGTCCCCACACATGTATCCCTGGTGGCGTTTAGTAAAGACCCAGAGAAATTTCTCCTGTACTGTCAGGATTCTTTGAATTCTTTCAAGACACAAGCAAGATGGGAGACAAAATGAGACCCCTGTTGGTAGGAGACCTCAGAAGGATGAATAGAAGCTGCTTCCAAATACAGAGGATTCTTTACCAGGTAGTTCCACAGGACACTAAGCTGAGGTCGTAAGGATGCCTCACTTGCCTCCATTGCCTATTGTGCTGTTCTTAATCATCAAACCTTCCATTCTAAATACCCAGTGCTAATTTGCCTCCTTTCTCTTGTCGTGTGACTTGCATGATTTTGGTCTTATGCTTGATCATTTGCCAAGCACCCACAGGATTGCTGGCACCGCAGCGAGTGCCTGGATGACAGTGAATTCAGAGTTCAGAAGATAGGTTTCTGCATGCGCCTTCTTAGTATCTGGAAGTGCAGTTGAGTGGCAGAAGTTTCTGGCTGCGTGAAATACTAATTGTTTATATAGTAAGAAAGTAGCGTTGGAGGCAGTAACACAGAGCTGGACTGCCTGGGGAGCTCGAGTTTACATTGCATTAGAGACTCGCTTTTGATACCCTCTCACCTCCAGGAAGGCTGATTCCTCAAATGGAGATTTGCTCTGAGAAGTCTTCTCCAGGTCTCATTAAGTAATTATTAGCGAAATAATTTGTTGGATGTCTTTCCCGCTTGCAGTACTACGGTCCCTATGAAGGAACGCAAGCTGTGTCGTCCTTACCATTGTAGCCTCAATGTATTCAACAGATTTGGCATGAAGGAAGCACTCAATACATAATTTTTAAAGGGGTGGTACTAGTTTCCTAGGGTTGTGCCACAAACTCTGCAAGCGGGGCAGCATAAGCAATCAAAAGGTATTTCCTCTCTGTCCTGGAGGCTGGGAAGTCCGGAATCAAGTGTTGAGTGGTTGGTCTCTCCTGAAGCCTCTCACCTTGGCTTGCAGATGGGCACCTCTGGCTGTGTCGCACATGGTCCTCCTCCTGAGAGCATCCATCCCTGGGTCTCACTTTCTCTCTGTCCAAACTTTTTATTCTCATAATGACATCAGTAAGATTGGATTAAGGCCCTTCCTGAAGCCCTCACTTTAATTTGTTCAAATCCTTAACGGCCCTGTCTTCAAACACAGTCACAGCTTGTGGTACAGAAAGCTCAAATTGCCACATATAAATTAGGGCAGAAGAGAGGTACCATTCAGTCCATAATAAGGAGGGGTGCTGCACTCAGAGTGAGGCTCATCAAACAACATTCATTAATATTATAGTGGAAAAATTTGAAAATGATGTAAATATCATTTCAGAGTGAGTTGAGATGATCCTTTGTGACGATGGCCTTCTCTCGCATCCTTCCTTGAGCAGGAAAGAACAAGGTGGCATTACAGCCTGCTGACTAGGAATGGTGCTACAGCTCTGACTAGTCCTGGATTAGCTCTGTCATTTAGGTCTCGTCTATTTTTATGTCTGGGCCTCGGTTCTTTAATTGACATAATGAATGAGCTAGCATCATTGGGTCACTCCGTGATCCTGTGAAAAGCAGACCAGAATGGAAATATTCCTTATGGGTTTCCTATTTGACTAAGTATAATAACCTCCAGGAATTCTCTTTCCTCTGAGGCTTGTCAGGAGATGGCAGGGACCCATCCTGTCTTTTCCTTAGAAGGATTCTGAGAGAAGTCACAGACCCAGAGAAACAAGTCTCTACCATGGGAAGGAATAAGCAACGTCCTAAATAGGAGAGAAGTCAGTAAAAACCACCAGTTCCCATCTTGCTGATGGAGAACAACTCTTCGCTGCCTTTCATCCATTTACACCTTGGTGACAACTGAGTAGTGGATGCTGTGGTTTGTATATGGTTTGAGTTTGTCCCCAGAGGCCCACATGCTGGACACTTAGTGCAAACTTAAAGGGGTGGAGCCTGGCGGCAGGTCCTTAGGCCATGGTGGACACTGCCCTCCTAAGGGAATGCTGCTGGTCTCCTGGATAGTACTTAATGTGAGTTGTTATAAACGCTAGAGCCTGAGCCTTCCATCTTCCTCTGGTTCCCTGTTTGGCCACCTCCTTCTTATTAACACTTTGGCCATGACTCCATGAACCCCTCAACAGAGGCCAAATCAATGGGACCACCAGTTTTAGACTTCCCACCTCCAAAACTACTGTGCTAAATAAACCTCTTGTCTTTAAACTGTTAACCTGCCTCAGGTATTTCCTTATAGTGCTGAAAACATGAACTGATACAAGAATACAGTGGTCAAGGCAGCAGTGAACAGGCTTCCATAAAACTAATAATTAAATCTTATTTCCCCCACCAACTTACCCCAAAGCTCAGAATAGAATAGATTATTGGTAAAGCCCTACAAAAGACTGCTTTCTACTCTATGCTATGAATGTTTCCTATTCCTTCCTGTTTCAAGGGCTCAGCTGAGACATTATCTTGAACAGTGAAATGGCACCACAGAAATGTGGGAAAGTTTCTCCCCATCTCCAGCATAGTCAGTCCTCCAGCAATGCATAATAATTAACTATTTGCAGCCCTCTTCCCCCTTATGATCTCCTGGAAATCGCTGTTTCTTTGTGTAAGAACTTGCTACAGATACTACTCAGATAAAATCCTTCGGATAATTAGCAGATATGAGGGTTTCTGAAATGTTTCATTAGTGACTTGCGCTGGCCTAGGAGTCTGCCAGCTTGCTCGCTGCACTCCAAAAGCAGGGTTGTGACTGTCTTTGTTTGAATTTGCATATGTTCTTCCTATTTTCATTTACTGCCTCTTTGCCCACGAAATCACCTCTCTGAATCCACAATGGCTTCCCAAATCTATATGTCTTTGCCTTTCCCAGTTGCTGCCTTCTCTTCATTTACCCAGTCACACTGGGTTATGGAAACACAAATGCAGAAACCTGCCCAAATAATTGAGATCTGAGAAACTCAGGGCTGCTTTCATTTTGATGTTAGACAGTAGCTTCTGATACATCCTGAATGAATCTTGGGAACCCTTACACATGCATAGCTGATAGAATGCTTCTCCTGTCTGCTCTTGAATTATGCAGTCAATTGACATTTTGTTGACTCTACTTCCCTTCAATCTCCCTTTCTATATAACTTCAATTCTCCTCTTGCTGGCTTTTCCTGTTGCTACTCCCGGTGGCTTTATACCTCAGCTCAACCAATCTTTGAGAAACAATGCTGTGTTTTTCTCTTAGTTCTTTTCCTATTCCATGTCCTACTTGATCTGTATCTTACCTGTGCAAACACAATCGGCACTCTGCCAAGATAAGAACAGCACTTTAGCCTCAGTTACAGGACATAGAAGCCCATGAAAAGGATCCGCTATAGTTCAACCAGAAGTTGGTTCTCTGTGCTTTATTCTGCAAGACTGAGGATCAATCCAATCTTGTTTGGCTCTTACTAAGAAAATGCATCCCTAACCTATTTTTCTTTTCCTCTTGGTGATTCCTATGTCCCTCTTTGACCTCACCAATCCACATAAATCCCTTTCTCATGTTGGGTTCCAGCTACCCAGTTGCACTTTTCCATCTTGATAGTTTGTTTTCTTCTCAACTTTCTTAATACTTTCCTACTGTCAAAAGTCAACCCTTTAAAGGTTGGGACTTTGTGTTGTAGCTGCATTTTTTCCCCAGCATGTTTCATAACTATGCCAGTCACCGATTAGATGCTTAACAAATATTTGTTGAATGGTTAGCTTGAGGACTGTAGAGTTAAAGTAGGATGAATTAGAGAGGGGTATGAAATTAATCATCTCTAAAAGGGAGTCAACGGTGAAATCACCTTGTTGTCTCAGGTCTTCCCTCTTACATTTGCAAATCTTTTGAATCATTCAACCATGGGTCATCTCTGAGAAGTGTCAGTGTCACAGCCATCAAACTGGGCCTTTAGCCACAGGTTTCAGTGATTACCTTTACTCAAATGACTGTCAGATTTCCATGTCCAGAGATGATACCTCTTGACCACATCATCTCCCTCCAGATGATTCCACTCTGGCCTCAGACTGAGCATATTGAAAATCTGATCGTCACCCTGGCTCAGCCAGTCAGCCCAACTCCTCAGTTGTTTGATCAGTGTGGCCCATCTTCTTGTCTATCATGAAGGAAAAATTCAGACCGCACTACTTGTCACTATCTTCAGTCTCACATTCTTAACATGTCCAAAGCAATTATGTCAGTTTCTATCCAGTTAAACAAGCATGCATTCATTTATTTAGTACCTGTTACTTCCATAGAGTATGCTAAGCCTGAAAGTACATAGACCCATATTGAGCCATCTTTTTCTGTCTTAATAAAAGAGCCACACATAATACTATGTCTAAAGACCAATCTGTCCCAGAGTTCAAGCCCTCATCGGGTCAAGCACTTTTTTTTTTCAATGACAGCTTCCTAACTGTATCTTATAGGTTATTGTTAAACCAAATATCCTCAATGGCAATTAATTATTCTAAAGTAGTTCTCCCTTATCTTCAGTGGGTAAGTTCCAAGACCTCTCATGAATGGCTAAAACCAAGAATCATACAAAATCCTGATTGTACTATGTTGTGTTTTTCTATACCTCCAAACTTATGATAAAATTTTATTTATAAATCAGGTGTGATAAAAGACTAACAATAACTAATAATAAAATAGAATAATTATACCAATATGATCAAATAATAATTATGAGACTATTCATTCTCTCTCTCTTAACATCTTTCTGTACTTTATTATACTTATCCCTCTTCTGACCCTGTGACATGGCACAATCCCTATAGAGTGGGGCAAAGTGAATGACAGGGACATTGTGACATAGTGTTAGGCTCCTATGTGAGGATTACTTGAACACAGGCATCATGATGTGATACTGCAAGGGCCACTCTGATAATCACAAGGTGGCTCTAGGGTAGTTTAATGAGAATATGCTGTATACATTGTGGATACATAGAAAAAAGTGATGATTCATATCACAACAGGATGGAGAGGGATGCCTTGAGATTTCACTAAGCAACTCATAATGATGTGCAATTAAAAACTTACGAGTCAATTGTTTTGGAATTTTCCATTTAAAAATTTCAGGCCATAGCTGACCATGACCATCTGAATGAAACTTTGGAAAGCAAAACCACAGATAAAAGACTGTTATCCTTCCTCCTCAGGAACCTGAATTAATTCTATTTCAAGCTTAGTGTTTTCTTACGTTGAGAGTTTGAAATTCTTTGTAGTCTCATATTCACGCTAGTTTATTTTCATGCTTCTCCACTAATTTCTACTTCTCCAGCCACAACCATTTTACATTACTATCTTCTTACCCTTGCTTTGTATTCCCATATTGCCTAGCATAGAATTTGGACTCAGATAAAA
Source organism: Cuniculus paca (assembly GCA_004365215.1). Lineage (NCBI taxonomy): Eukaryota > Metazoa > Chordata > Mammalia > Rodentia > Cuniculidae > Cuniculus > Cuniculus paca. The sequence continues at coordinate 29,731 of RJWT010003121.1, read as the reverse complement.
ACTTACAAATCATTTAGCCCAGAGTGTCAAAAAGAAAACTGAAGTTCACAGTCTTTAAGCCAGGATGCCAGTTTCAAAATTATTTTTTTCTGACTTTTAAGGTTCTTTACAAAGCACAAGATTACTTTTCCTTGCTATGAAAAGTCTGTGTGGCTAGTACTATATGTCGGTAGCTATTATCGGGGCCCAAGAAAACTCTAAAATCAAATAGGATTAAGGGAGAAGTTTTGCTGAGTGGAGTAGCAAAGAGGAACCACAGAGGAAGAGAGGAAGGAGGTTATGAGGTAAAGGAAATCACAGTTGAAGATTTGGGTATGTGTTCTCTCTATCCTCATTTACTCTCTAAGTTGTAAGCATGAGAGACCACCATTATGAACCTTCATACCTTGAGCAGTGCAAATCCTTGAATTTATCTCAACACCACTGAAAGAAAAATCTAAACACCCAAACAGGTTTACTTTTCCTTTCTCAGCACAAGGCCTGGGAGTCCACTTACTGGGGGACAGCTGAGGGCTAGGGTTTAAAAGTCCAATAACTGTTGACTAATGGTGCCTCAGTGGTAATTCCAATATGTCAGTTAATGCATAATGTTTCTCTACATGAAACTTGACCAAAAAGCTTTAAAGCTATTGGGCTCCTACTGTTCATGGAGGAAAACTTGGGGACCAAGGGAAGGGCCTCCTGGGCACACTGAATGACCAGGAACTCACCACGCTGCTGGAAAGACAAAAACAGTCTTCTTCCTCACAATGCACTGTGTTGCAAAAAGACTCCCTGATTCTTACATGATGTTTAAGGTAGCTTTATGAAGTGAAAAAAGGGCTAGCAAAAAAAAATAAAGAAAGAAAGCAGTCTTTTCTTTTCCTTCTGTATGTTTGAAAACCTTTTCATTTAAAGCACACAATATCAACTGCAGACACAGATCAGCCTCATTAGGAAGAAAGAAAACTCTGAAATGAACCTCAAAGAGAAAGAAAAAAGCTGTCTTTTTCTTTAAGGACACTATTATGTTCTTATTGACAAGACAAAAGAGTTATAAAGTTAAATTAGAGCAACTATAAGCTTGATAGTTTGGTCAGAGGGAAATAGAGTTTTGCTATTAAAAATAAGAATAAAAAGAAAAGGTAAATCTTTTCATCTGTCTCCACTGAAGCATTGATGACCATCCTTACCCCTCACTGAGAGCATTTTTGGGTCGGTTCCAGGGGCAAAGTTCTTACCTCATTGACACAATTCAAGAATTTTAAACCTGAAAGTATGCTTGAATAGTTACTATGTTGGAGTCTCTTATTTTATAATTGGAGAGATTGATGTTTATGGCAGCTAAGTGACTTGTCCATGCTCATGCAGCTTTTGAATCTCAAGGTTAAATTCTAGAAATCAGCAAGAACTGAACCTCATTCTCTACAGAGATAGAATCTGTTTATTCAGACTTATTAGGAAATCAGCATGCTGAGAACAAATTCACAGTGATTATTTAGAAGTCTATCTAGACACATAGCTGGGGATTCTGACTCTACCTGGCAAACTCTCATGAATGCAGACTTCCAAGTTCCTCCTCCCTCTGTAGATTAGACTTCAAGCAGTCTAAGAAAAAGTGGCAGAGAACCCCATCCTTCCTCCTCATTGTACCTAGGTGACAGCCAGCACCTTCCTCCCACATGCTCTGCTGGTGGGAACAGGAGCAGTGCCTCTCTGGCCGCTGATATGAACAGAAGAAAGCAGGACCCTCCCAGCCATGCGTGAGTTATGGGATTCTGCAGAAGTGCCCTGAGAGAAGCCAGACACCTTGGAAGTGACAAGCTCTCCCTTATAATATATAGCAGGAGTTTAGAAAAAGGAAAATGCAATAATTTTTTAAGTACTTTGGGCCATTTTCTTCTCTTGCTTCCCTCCTGGAGGAGTCTGGACACGTTTTTATTTGGAAGTTGCATTGTGACATTTTATATCATTCCCTCCACCTATTAATAGCTCGGGCCGCCCCAGGTGATCATTTTCAAGATGCCCTCAGAGAAGGGGGACTTCTGGCAGTCGCTCTGCAGCTGACAGCTTCGGGGAAATGGCAGGTTTTAATTGATGTATTGTGGGCTCTGAGCTTTCTCTATCTCTCTCTTTAAATAATGCGATGGGTTTAGTGTCCTCCTAGGACATATAGATTTTAATATGTCAATTATTTCCCTTTTATTGGAAGTTGTATGTTTGTGGCTGACTGATTGTCTTCCAGGTACCTTGGTGTCTCCCTGTGACACGGAGCACCAAGTGTCAACATCTCTTGTCTCTCTTTCAATAAACTTTCAAGTTGGGAAACAAACCAATAGGCCTCATGCACAGATTTTCATCAGAAGAGCTAGTCATGCAAATTCCTCTGTTTAGCTGCCTGAGTGCTAATTAATAATTACAGTGAGATGAAGCTAGAAAGGGAGGATAGAGAGCAGGACTTCCAAGTACCAGAGTTTTTCATTTTAAGAAGCCCAGGTTGCCCTGGCCGGGCCCTGAGGGAAGCAGTGTGCTCCAGCCTGTAGGTCCCTGGGCATAGGTTGCGGGACTCATCACCTATAATCCCAGTGTGGTGCCAGTCTGCAGTGGCAGTAGGGCCTTTCCCAAGAGCTTCAGAGCAGCTGTCTCTGCCGTCACTATGCCCAGTGAAGCCAATTCCTGGATTCCAGCTGCCGTGGACGGCTCTAGCTTACACCTTCACATGCTTCTCCTGATGCCAAGGGCGAGGGGATTTCTTACTCCCAGAGCTTCCCTCAACATTAAGAAACTTTGAAAAACCAGCTTTGTGAGGTTTAACTGACATGCCATAAAACTCACATATTGTAAGTGTACAATTCTACTACTTTTAGCAAAGTTATGGAGTTGTACCGTCATCTGTGTCCTCCACTTTTAGGACATTTCCAGGATCCAAAAATTCTCTACTTCTCACCTGCTATTAATAGCCATTTCTATCCCCAGCCCTAGGCTATCACTGCTCAATTTTTTTGTCTCTGCAATTGTGTCTTTTCTAGATATTGTTCATCAAAGGATTTCATAAGCTATGGCATGCTGCTTCATCCATACTGTCCCATGTATCAGTTACTCACTCCTTTATTACATTTTATTGTATTTTTGACATTGTATTTTATTGTACTAATTGGCACATAGTAATTATGGATACTTATCAAGGGCAGCGTGGTATTTCACATGTATGCACAGTGTGGTGATCAGATTAGGGTAATTGGCATACCTATCCCCTCCGACATATATCATTTCTTTGCATTGAGAATAATAAAAATAGTCTCTATTAGCTATTTTGAAATATGACATTAATTATTATCAACCATAGCTGTACTACTGTGTTATAGAACATTAGAACTTTTTTTCTCCAACCCAACTACACACCTGTACTCATTATGGGGAAACAGTATGGCATTTCCTCAAAACTAGAACTACAATCACCATAAAATTCAGCCATCCCACTGGTGGGTATAGATCCAGGAAAAAAAAAAATCAGCATTTCAAAGAGACATCTGCACCCTCATGTTCATTAAAGTGCCACAGTCAAGATATGAAATAAACCTATATGTCTATTGCTGCAAAAATGTCCCGTCCTTTTTATTGTTGAATAATATTTTACTGATACAGGTATGCTATGTTTTCTTCATCCAGGCAGCAGTTTATGGACCTTTGGATTATTTCCAGTTTGGTACTCTGATGCACGCACCTAAAAACATTTACAAATTTATCTGTATGGACATGTTTTCTAATAAACCTCTTAACTGCTACTCTTAGATGTTCCCGTGCCCCACACTATGCTAATTACTTTCCCGTGCATACACAACTAGTGAGGTAGGAATTTTAATAGGAAAACAAGGTTTAAAGAGAAGCAAATCACTTAAAGAAATGTTTCTGAGGTGAAGATTCAAGCCCATACTCTTTGCTGTATGCCAGCAGCCTCTCTTATTCCTTACCAGGAAAGCAGTCATTTCCAAGAAGTACTCTTGAAAGCCCACCTTCCCACCCTCCAATTGTATAAAAAGTCCCTAGTGTGGCCACTTTAAATAGATCACCAATTTGCAAACCTACCCTTGAATCTCATGTAAGAGTCTTCTAAATTAGCAGTCCCAACAGTCACTCGCAAACCCAATTTTAAAGTTGTTACACAGATCGTTGCAAATACATCATTTGTCTGCTTCATGCTTAGCACCAAGTTGGGCCCTGTGAGGATACAAAAAACTGAATGAAAAACAGCTGGGACCCCTTGAAGACAGTATAGTAGGAAGACATGACCCAGACACATATGCTGTAAGTTACATAAAACCAACTACACTGGTAATAAGACCTTCGATTATTTCAAAACCCTTGCTGATATTGGACTACTCGCAATTCCCGTGGTAACTTCCTATTCTCTTCCGTATGTGGACAGTATAGAGCTAAATTACTAATTGGGAGAACCGGACTGTACAGAGTTAGTGAGCTACTTGGAAGTTGCTCCACGAAGACATTATAGGAAATGTTAACATTATTATTTAAGATAGTTTTTTTCATCTTTCCTGGATAGCAATGGACAGTCTGTAGTTTCTCATATATACACAGTATCTATATATATGTGTGTACACACATAAATACACATACATACATATATATGCATGATATATATGTATATCCTTTGAGGTGTCTACTTCTATATATATATATATATATATATATATGTCTATATATCTCATAAATCGTTATTAAACACTTAACTCCAAGTAAATGTAAGATATTAGCAGTGAGCAAAACAAAATTCTGAACCCTTTTAAAACTTAAAGGGGCCAGGCCTGGTGGTGCGCACCTGTAATTCCAGCACTCAGGAGGCTGAGGCAGGAGGATTGTTACGAGTTCAAGACCAGCCTGAGCTACAAAGTGAGTCAAGGTCAGTCTGAATGGCATAGTGAGACCCTGTCTCAAAAAGACAAGGGCTGGGGATTTAGCTAAGTGGTATAAGTGCCTGTCTGGCAAGCGCGAGGTTGTGAGTTCAGAAGGGCTGGGGATGTAGCTCAGTGGCACAGTGCCTGCCTGGCAAGCACAAGGTCCTCAGTTCAATTCCCGGTATAAGACAAAACCTTAAAAATTTTGTGCAAAGATGGATATTAAATAAAGAGACAAATCATTGAAATTATACAAATTGCCAAGGAGAAACAGAGGATGTCATGTGAAAAATTACATTTGCATGTCTGTTAGGGGCAGAACATGAGGAGTTGATACTCAGATTTGCATGGAAACCAAATCCATGAAAAATCACCAAACCAAACAAAAATAAAAACAGAACCTCTCAAATCAATGTGTGATGGAAGAATTCACAGAGGGCAAGTGATATATCCTGGTAACTTAGATTAGAAGCCTGACTGGAAAGATTGAGAGAAATAGACACATTTATAAACAGAAAGCCCTTCCTTCTGTGTCTTTAGAAAATATCCTGCAAATCTTCCATAAAAATTGGCAATTTCCCTATCAAGCCTTGGTAACCTAATATATCAGTTCTCCATTTTCCCTGCCCAGGTTAGTGATAACATATCTTCCATTAACCTATGCTGAAAGAGCTATTTCTATTCTAAGAATCTATTTATGTTCCCCTATACCTTTCTTAAAGATATGCCTCTGGACTGTAATACCTCAAGCTTATAGTCAGCTGAAATGTGAATACTTTTGCCAAATTTTAGTAACATTGATTGAAACTTTCCTGAGTCACTTGATCATAAGAATGTGGAGAGGTCATCCTTTTTGCAGGAAAAAAGGCACCATCCCTTTCATTTGACAAAACTAAGGACTGAATTTTCTTTTTTTTTTTTTTTTTTTGCTAAACTTGCTGTAGATTTGGTCTTGAGTGTCGATAGAATCTTCTGACTTTTTCTCTCAATTATTTCACTAATTAGAAAACAACAAGTAATCTTATTTCTGAAATATCTTTCAATACATCAGTGCATCTTCCTATTCTTATCTCCATGCTTTATTACCTTAAGTGACACACAGGTATTATTTCTGTTCCTTCTCTTTGTATTTTATCAATTCCTTTAACAATTCCTTCAGAAGCTTCTCAGGTTAATTCTTGTTACTTTCCGCTTGTCAGAAACTTGTAGTTGTGTGATCTTTTTTCCTAAAATATTTCCAGAATAAAAGCCGATCCTACCTTTCATAATCTCCACATCTCATCACATTTGCTTTTTGAAAATGTAGTAGCCTATACCACGTCTCACTAAAGAACTAGGTGCCTGTTTCACTTCCAATTGCCTATAGTCATGAACAGAAATTTTTCCCATTAATCAAGTTGAGATTTTCTTTAAAAAAATTCCCTTTACTAGTAAGAAAATCATATGACATTGTCCTCACTCCAAACTTTGGGGAAGTTATTTTACAGTACGAGTTGAAAAGTTTTTCTAATTCCATTAACTTTCTCTGACATATACTTAAGGTGTGGCTATTTTAAAGTCTGCCTCTAAAAGCTGCTGTTTTTTCATTAAAATGAGAACAGTTGTTTCTATCTATACAGGCATTTTTTAAAAATAAAGTTCATTACATGTCTGTTGGAATAACTATCAATTTTACCATAAAAATGGAGAAATTGAGGTAAAAGTGAAAAAATTACATATGCAGGACAAAGACTATACGAGGTATACTAAGAAGTATTGGGCACAGAGTGATGAGACATGATCCTTGTCTTTAAAAGGCTCATTTAGTAAGTTTAGGGATAAAAATGATATCCAGTGATCTGCAATAAGATGAACATAGGGGAATAAAGGTTGAATAGGCCAAGGAGATTTTTTAATTTGTTGCAGAGCCCTATGACCCACATCTTCCAGGGCAGCACGGGAGTGGTGAGAGGCACCTTGAGATCAGTCAAATAATTCACTGCAATGGGAAATCTTTATTTTTGGATGAATATTTTTGGTCTCCACCCCCAAATCTCTTAAGCCATATATATTATTATATGAATAAGGAAACCCCCAGCACTTTTTTTTTTAACTGAAGGAGAAGAGCTAGGAAAGAATTCGGACTCTGAAACTGACTACTTGGTTTTTAACTAAATTGCTTACTCTGAAAAAAAAAATAGTCATTTCCCTGTGCTCTTACGAGGTGTATTAGACTTTGTCAATATGTAGTGATGGAGACTTTTTTAAACAAAAGGTGAAAGAAGAGTGAATTGCCAGATTGGTTCATTATCTGGGAGGCATCTTAATAAGCTGCCTGTAGGATTCTAACCAAGGATGCAAGAAACCGAGGGACGGAGGACTGAGAGACTAGGGGCACAGCTCACAGCAGAGAAGCTGACACAGGATAGGTGTCACACAAATACTAGACTACTCCATCGCCCTGCCCCTGCCCTGCTCTGGGAGGTGCAGCCCTGTGCTCACATGTGTTTTGGCCGCTGCCCCTGCAAGTCTGCTCAGCAGGGGGCATGACAGTCTCCTTCACACTCAGAGATCAGGGAGCCTGAGCCCCAGAGTCCGCACCTTCCTGCCTGATACTCAGCGGAGAATCATTCTCCACGAGGGCCTTGTCCTTGGCATCTGGCAGGGGTCCTCTTCTTTTGACCCTAGGCTTTTTGTGAAGTTATGAGATAGACTGTAAAGGAGATGAGTGCGGGTGTGGTACATTTGTGGTGACCTGACATGTTCTACTGGGGTGACTGGTATACCACAGAGGCAGTTAATCAGGGACTGCCTATGGGACTTCCAAAACACACAATGGTAATTCACCTCCACTTTGATCTTCTCTCTAGTCTTCTGGGAGCCCTTTTGCATATTAAACTCATTAACCAAAGAAACCAGTCTGCCATTAAAATACACATTCCAGCCTGGGGCTCTTTCTTTCTCTTCTTTTCTGTTTTTTTTTTTAATAAATATGATGTGGGTGGCTGATTCAGCATTAGGGTACTTTCTTTCGCCTCTAGAAATTTGTCTGGACTGACATTTTATTTTCCAGAGAGAAAGAAGTCCCCCTTCTTGCATGGCTGTTTAGAAAGGCTCTGAGAACTCAGGAATTAACATTTTCCTGGTATGGTTGTATCATAGTCCACCAGTGTATCAGGAAATATGCTTTGGGACGTTCTTGAAAACAATTTGTAGGATAACACTATGGCATGTAACATCGGAATATCCTGATTTAAACATGATATCAGGAAAGACTTAACTAAAGGAGTAAATTGATTAACACAGGGTACCCCCAGGAAGGTGGGGGAGGGATGGAAAAGCTGGGAGAGAAAATGGTGTATTCCTGCTACTGAAAGGATACAGCTACTGGTGCAGGAAGAGGGATTGAGGGAAGAATGAAAAAGATGCTAAGATGTGGGCAAGTATCAGGCCTTCCAGGGTTTCCTGGGTCATCTTAAAGGGGACATCCCCACAACACGCACAGGATTCCTCCTTGGAAAAGCAGAAAACCAGTTAAAGGACTTTTAAGAATGGAGGATGACGACTGGATTTGTTTTTAAGATATCATTTTGCCATGTGGACAAAGGATTAGAGAGAAAAGCAAGAGTGATACTGGGAGAACTGATAGGAGGTTGTCACCCTACGCAAAGGCACGAATGGCAGACGGCAGCACAATATCTCACGCCCTCCCTTGGGTGTTTACACTCAAGTAAGGGAGAGGGTTTTTGCTCACAGAATTATTAAACTGTAGTACAGCAGAGTGCCGTGAGAATTAAGCAAGACAAAATGAGAAGAGGGAGAGGTCACTTTAGCAAATCAGTGTACGATTTTCTTGCGTGTCTAGTGGGATGCAGTGAATTGAGAGACTCGAGATTCGTTTTATGCTTTGAGCTTCTTTGTCATGCTTCTTCTTTTAGACTGCTTTCAGACTGAGAAGTAGTTTAAAGCTAGATTTCCCCCTGCTTTTTGTTTTTGAGCTGTACATGCACATACACATCTTATATTTAAATTCACGTTATTTTTCCCTGGCAAGTAGAAAGCAGATGTGTTTTTAAACAGTTTTACTTCAGAGGGGAATAAGTAAATTGCCACATTTCTTGCTCTGGATCATCTGTTAGTCAGCGCAGGCAGAAAATGTTTAGACAAGTCTCCTGTCCAGAGGACACCTGTTACTGTAAACCAGCACACATAGAGATTCTCAAATAATTGTGCAAGTAAAGATGGGACTGATGCCCATATTCTGTGAAATCTAGGATTAATTGCTTTTTAAAAGGCACATAGTACAAAGTTCTCTGAGAGCTCTTGGAACTCCTTTCTTTGATTTAAATTAGCATTTTTAACTGACACATAGAAATATAAAAATTATACTTTTTTTTCCAGTACTGGCAATTAACTCAGGATCTTTGCATTGAACTATATCCCCAGCCCTTCTTAAGTATTTTTTTTAAGTAGGATCTTGGCTAAGTCACCAAGTTGCCCATACTGGGTTCAAATTTACAGTTCTGTTACCTCAGCCTGCCAGAGTGCTGGAATTTCAAATGCATACTTCCACACCCGGCTAAAATTGCCATGTTATGTTCTAATATACATGTACCTGGTATAGTGTTTAAATCAGTTTCAATATATCTCTCTGCTGAGGCATTTACCTTTTTTTGTGGTGAAAACATTCAAAATCTTTTCTTCTACCTTTTGGAAATTTACAGTATATGAACATTATTTTATATTCAGGTCTTTCTTGAAACACCAGCGTGGCTCTCAACTTGCCAGTCATCACTGATCATGCCCACACACAGCTATGTTTCAGCAGAAATGCCAGTGAAATGCACTGATTTGCTGTATTGGAAAACCTACCAAGTGTTACTGGTGAATATCTTTGGGAAAGCAATAGACTACATGATACTGAAATTGTGAGCAAGAGAAATGTGAAATTCATCATGTAGAAGGCATCGGGCATGTTGTAGCCTGTGATTTCAAACTGGCTCAATTCTCAGATCCACCTATGTATGTGAGGTTGAGTAAGTCACTTCAACTCTCTGGTGGTCAGAGTGACTGATCACCTAAGTGGTTTGCAAATTTAGTTCCAGATGAAGATTCCCATCAAGGTAAGCTGTGAACTGATTTTGCAGAACATTCAGCCTAGTATTGCAAGTACTTAGTTATATGAGTCTATACGCAAGAGAGTTCTTGACTGTCTCTTTCATGCTCATCTCAGGAGACTGAGAGAGTGAGACACATAGAGAGCAAGAGAGAAGGAGAAAGAGAGAAAGAGAGAATATGAGAATATCTTTTATTCCTCTAAGCGTGTCAGAAATATGTGGACCACAGGGATAAATGCATGCACAGATAGGAATTTTGGCTGTACCTCATGACTGATATGCCTCATGGCATATCTGGGCTAACAAAAACTGATCTGCTGTAATCTCCCATTCTTAGACCACACTTGGAAATTCCATTCACTTGGCGACTGTGCAGACTGCATTCGGATGCAGACAAATCTAAATGCATCCAAAAGAAAGAAAGTAAGGATAAAGGAAACTTCAGGAAATTTGCCATATAAGGAAAAGTTACTAAAAGCTGGGAAGTTTCGATCTTGAGAGGACTTAGGAATATATCACAGCTGTCTCAAAGATCGTGAAGAACTGTCAAGAGAAGAGAAATGAAGCTTATCCTGGCTCTGTGTTTCCTAATAGGCCTGAGCTAAATCAGTGGAAATTGCAGGGAGCTTCATTTGGGTTCCACGTGGAGAAAAATTTTTTGACAACAGCATGTAGCCCAAAATAGAATGGGACCTAGTTTCCCTTGTGTAGGGAGCAGTCAGGGAGAGGATGGCTATTAATAATTTTTTATTGTTACAGGCCATAATTCAAGTGGTTTTATGTGTATTCATTCAGTCTTCATAACGACCCTCTGAGATAGCTTCTATGCTCCTTCCTGTATGACAGATAAAGAGACTGAGGCACAGAGTGGTTAAGCCACTTGCCTAAGAGTGCGCCATTGATAGGTGACCAAGCTGAGAATTGCACCTCAGCAGTCTGATCGTGGAGTACACAGGCCAAACCCCTTGCCATATTGCCGCTAGGTGAGTATTACTCAGAGATGCTAAGGATAGGGTTCCCGGGCTGTCTCTGCAGAGCTCACCCATGGTGAAGCAATCTGTGGTGTCTGACATATACAGTCGCTGCGATGGCTCATAGCACGCACACAGGTGTCTTCCTGCAAGTCAGCCCTGACTGCTGGTACTGTCTCTGTGCCCAGCAGCCCTTCTGCCGTAGCTGGGCATGATCTTCCTCTTGCCTTCCCCATGCGATCCGAAGTCAGGGCTCATTGTTTTGCAGTAAATTTTCTTTGTTTTCCATGTCAGTGCCACCCACTTCAGCAGCCATGCTATAGCATTGACTTTTCCAAAAAATCATGCAAATACCCCCCAAATCACCCCAAGAAAGAGGATTTGGCAGTTAAACAGATCCCAGGAATACAGAGAATACCCTTTCAGTCCGGATGGATAGCTCTTTATTCCTCTTCCCACCACAGACCAAACCTCAGGCGGTGTTTGAGAATGATCTAGGCTTAATCCTTTGTGCATTAGGAAACACAATGAGAAATGTAAAGTGTTCCTAGGACAGACAGGGAGGAAGAATCCCTTTCAGACTTGATCAGATCTATGTAAAGACAACTGACCAGGAAGGCAAACTGACCCCATTTCATAGACATGTGCTTTAAAATAGCTTGACAACAGGTAGTTAAAATGTAAGTACGCCATCCTGTCAATCTCATCTCATCCTTCTGGATTTGAACGCTTGTTTTACTTGAGGGAAGATGATATTTGAACATTTTATGGCACCCATCAACACATGGTTTCGAATAAGGGTTTTCAGCCTTCTGAAACCAATTACTTCTGCCTAAGTGGAAATGCCAAAGCAGAGATGTGTCAGCAACTAAGAGAGTAATTTTTTTAAAAAATTAAACATATATAATGATGCCATGAAGCAATAGAAATCACGCGCATGCACATACATACACAAACCATTTTAAAGAGTTATTTCAGAAAGTCTGTGTCAAACAATGTTAACCTAGAGAGATGCAGAAATGTCAGACGCATTACATGGGCAGGACGCGCTGCTGGCATTTGGCTGCCAGCGGGGGAGGCGTCCTCCTGCAACTAATTCCTCAGGAACCTCATGCTGAGCCTGTCTACAGGGAAGGGAGCAGAAAGGGAGGAGGGGGAGAGCAGATTTGGTCTATTATGTTTTTCCTTCCCAGCTGGAGAAGGCCTCAGCTGTGTCAGGCTGGGCTGTTAGAGATTTTCATAGTTAGGAGCGCAGAAGGAAGATCATCCCCTCTCCCAGCTCATGCTGATGGTGAGCCACTCTCTCCTGGTCATTAGTGTGGCTGGCACCACTGTATGCAAGCCAGGCTGTGTCTTATGGAGTCTCATCGCTGTGTTACCTCAGTCTGTGAGTTCGCTCCGTGGGAAGGTTGTGATGGAGTCCCTGGGTAAGGATGGTGCATGTAATTGCAGATGGGACTCGCAAGGACCTCTCCAAATGGCCAGAGTAGTTGGAATGTTTACTTTAACCCTTCAGCAGGTGTCCAGGGAAAGATAGGGGACTTGGCAGTGAAGCTGTTTGATTTTGCATCGTAGTTCTCTTGCAGCAAAAGTGAATTATTCTCACCGAGTGTCGTTTCTAATTCCTCTCGGGCTGTGCTCTGAATTCTGCTTCCTTTATGAGGGCTGCCAGGTATGTTAGCAGAAAAATATTCTGTGAAAATGGATATAAAATGGGATTTATTAACTGTAAACATCTGTTAAGTCAAGCATCCTGTGTCTATTGCCAAAGTACTTGATTTCAAGTTACTGTGTCTACATCTGTCACTGTTTCCATCCTCCAGAGACCTATCTGTGGTTGTTCTGTGTACTAATGGAAACATGTGATTGGCTTTACCCTTTACGGTAGCTCTGGGTTAAGACTTTTTTTAAAATAGACAAAAAGGAAGAGAGGGAAAATAATCCACTCTATTCACCAGCGTTTCTCCAAACCATAGATTATTCTTGCTATTCAGATCTAACATTTAGAATGCTTTTGCAAAGAGTTTTAAGATTTTTAAGAAACTCCTGGTGTCTTCTGCTGCAGGTGGATTGGTACAGTGACAGATCTTGAGGTGCAGCATTTGTCTTCACATGGCATGTTGCTGTCGTGTCAATTTAAGTGAAAAAATAATACCCCTTGCATTTCAACGAAGCTTCTGTTTTACAAAGCACTTTTACCTGCATTATCTAACTGATCTCATTGCATCATTATATCACTATATCAGTCTGTATGATATTAACTATTGTTATTAACTGTTTTCTAAAACGAAGCAGCAAAAGCAGGGATTCAGGTCATATAGTTACTAAGTAGACACATGGTGTTTCAACTCTTCCCATGTCTTAAACTTCTGTTTTAGTAGGCATGTAAGCTGCAAGAGGCACACGTACCCAAACATAGGCTGCCGCTTCTTCATTTTCTATTTTACATGTATACACAATGGTCCCTCTTTATCTGCCAGGAATGAACACGTTCCGAGACTCCCTGTGGATGCTGAACCCGTGTATACTGCTTGTACTTTTGAATGCATACCGATGACCAAGTTTAATTATAAATTAATAATTGATAAAATTAGGCATAGTAAAAGATTAACAACAATAACTAGTAATACAGTAGAACAGTTATAACAATATAGCAGTTTTACTACTCTTGCCCTTTGGGACTATTATTAAGTCACATAAGGGTTACTTGAACACAAACACCTGTACCGCAATACATGACAATCTGATAAACCAGACGGCAGCTCAGTGACTACTGGGCAGGAAATATATACAGGGTAGATGTACTGGACAATGGAACGACTTATAATGGGAATAGGAAAAAGCACAATAGTGCAAGATTTCATCACTTTATTCAGAATGACAAAACTTATGAACTGTTTGTTTCTGGAGTTTTCCATTTAATATTTTCAAAACATGGTTGACTACATGTTACTAAAAATCTAGAAAGTGAAACCATACACATGTATATGTATACATATATAGTAATATTAGACATAGTTATGCTATGAAACAATTCAACCTTAGATGCCCTACCCCTGTTTACTCCCCAACTTTCCCCTAACACATACATGTGCACACACTTTGATTGCTTCCTGGATTTAAGAGCCTTGAGATACTCTGATTTTCCTCTCATTCAAGAGAAAATCGGTAAGTCTCTTAAGGGGTTAACATTTTCTTCCATGAGTCTCAGGAAAACAAAGGGATGATTGTATAGTGGTACAAATTCATTTACATTTATTTAAGCAGAAAGGATATAAGGAGTCAGGGGAAAATCCCAACACACCTTCAAACAATCCCAGCAATCCTTAAAACACCACACTTCAGTTATCTCAGCCTTTGGGGATAAGTAAATATGTCCCCAGCAGCTATCGAGGACAAATGCTCTCACCAAGAGCCTGTGTCTTCTTTCTGTTTGGACAAGCTTAGTGTTCTCTCATGAGTCAGCCAGACACAAGAGCTAGGAGCACGGTGTAAAGCCCGCTTGATGAGCTCCATATGACTCAGGGAGGTACATTCACCCCTTACCCCTCCCGCCTCCAGCTTTCCCCCACTCAAGGCCATGCAGCCAAGCAGCCACATCCAGTGACAAGCTGCACACGGCCACTCACTGGCTCTCTGAGAGATCGCTGGGATGGGGCTGAATGGTCATGGCACAGACTGCCCAAAAGCATGTAAGGCATCGGCATCTATGGTCAGGTTTTCCACAAACACTCAACAATGTGTACCTTTTTTCAGCACCCTTTTTTTTTCTTGCATCACAAAGCAAAGGATTTTGCATTACAGTAATTCTCTTATGGGATGATGTTCATATTCTCAATCCTTTTTCTTAGACTGTCTAACAGTTCCCTGGTTACTTTCTGGATCAGGCAAATGCCTTCCTATCCCAGCCATCCTCTGCCCTCTTGTATGCCATGCACTGTGCAGGAGTGATACAGAATTCCACTGGAGCGCATGTTGTGGGGGCTGTCTTTCATACTTTATTTTTTTGAAGTTATTCTGAAGATCTCTCGGGAAATAGATAGAGGGTGGATTCATAAAACTTTAAAATGTCAGAGCTGGAAGGCAGTGTAAATTGCATGTGGTCTAATTGTCTCATTATAATGATGAAGAAATTGAGTCCCAGGGAGGTTGAGATTTGCCCCAGTTTACTGTGATAGCGACTGTGCTGTGTAGTTTCTGTTTGTCCTTCATTTTCCTCTCAAACGTTGACGACCCTGCACCCTGCCTAAAAGCCGTGGCCCTTGGTGCCTTTCTCCTTTGCTAACCAGCTGGGGTGACTTAGTGGGAAGAGATCAGAAGTCAGGAGGAGGCAGGGGTTGGGGTGAAGGGTTATCCACAGCCAGCTTCTTTGTTTTGGCATCCAGGGTTGGCTCTTTCCCTGTGCCTTGGACATTTTCAAAGGCCCTCTTCATACTTTTTGGAGGGGCTTAGATTCCTCTCATCTCTCCCTGATCCTTGAAGGTTGGAAATGCTAATAACTCCTCACATTTTCTAACCTTCCAGCCCTGCATCATCCCTTGTTCAAAACCTTCACCACAACTCTTTAAATAATACCCTTGTTACACTCTCTGTATTACCTAGTTTGGGTATCATCTGATTTCATGCTAGAACCTTCACTGATAAAACAGTGGCTAGTGAAAAACCTGTAGCCCAGGTAATTGCTGTTTTCTAACCTGTGCACTGTTAGTCTTCCACCATACTGCATTCACTATAGATAGCTCAATACTGGGCATAAATATATAATAGTTTATAAATACTTAATATATTCCATTGCACATAGCAATGACATAAGCTGTTAAAAACATATAATAAAGTCTTGGGTTCAAACCCCATTTCTGCCACTTACTAGATGTTACTTAACTAACAAGTTGCTTAACCTTTCTGGGTCTTAATATCTTCTTTCATAACAATAAAGCTACTGCAAAGATTAAATGATATCAATTCAAAGAACTTGGCACATCTAAGTGTTGAATATTAAATGTTCGTAAGTACCCAGCACATGCTAAGTGCTCCATAAATGTTAGCTTTTATTAGCGTTTGCTATTTGTTAGAACTCACATTCTGTGCATGGAGACATTTATTAGGACTATGATTCTGTAAGTGGAAACATTTGCAGGTTTTCCTGAGCCCTGCTCATTGTCGTAAAACTTCAGGAGGATAAAGACCTCAGTTCCCAGGAACCCTGAAGGGTGCTGGGGAAGTGAGAAAGTGCAGGTGAGAGGGGCTGTGAGTCACCGAGGTGTGAGGACAGATGGGACAAGAATGCACACACTGTGGTGGACAAGCCTGGATGTGCTTAGGAGCTGGGATCTGCCTGGGAGGGTTGTGAGTCAGCTCCTTCCCAGCTGCGTGAGCGTCCAGTTCCCGGCTGACTGACCTGGGAGGAGGCTGTGGAATTTGTTGCCCTCCGAACCCCTTGCTGAAAGATAGAGCCATGAGCTGAATGTTGCTACAAGACTGATGCAAGGGCTAGTTTACCCAGGTGCAGGCAAGCTCACACCTGGAGACTACTTTTCAGTTCCAGAGTGTGAACTAAAGTATCATGTTCTTTGGTAAAGCACAGTTTTTGTTTTTCAGATGTTCATTCTTCCTTGTGCATATCTGATGCATATTCAGAAATGTAAAATTGACCTTGGTGTTCACTAAGCTTACCCGAACCACAGGTGAGCCGTACTCTCCCTGGGAAGTGGTAGTGGATATCTGGAGAGAGCAGCTGGAGTCCTAAGCTGACTTATTCTGGGAGCACTCAGTGTTTCTTCACTGGTTACGTCTCTGGATGGTGCGTTTTATCCACAGTGCCTCTACTGCTTTCCTCCCAAGGGTGCAGTAAGTTGTGATGAAGTCCAGTTTCCTTTCTCCTATCATTAAATAGGAGACTGTGACATGACTCTGGGAGACAGAGAAATTAAGTCATCCCATCTTTCGTTGTTCAAGACAGTGACAACGCTCTCATATTACTTTTGTCAGACAAGGAGAGAATTTAATACCCTGTCACAGGGCCTGGGAACACAGGAAGGAACGTATCAGGTATGCTGTATGCAGTCTCTGAGAGATGGTCTTTGGCCCTGACACACAATTACAGAGAACCGAGGCTTCTTGCACTTGTTCCCTTTCTCTTGGTTTTCTCTTTTGCTTTTATTTGAATCTCAATGATTGGCCCAGAAGGTAATTAACCGTGGAGCTGTCAGCCATTTGACTTTAGGCCCCGGTCAGCAGCATCCCTTGGGCGGAGCAGAGTTTTGATACCCAGACAGTGGGCTCGGGCCTGCAGCTGGCTTCCTGTTGCTCTATCCACACTTCAGTGTCTACACCTGCACCCTATCAGTGATCCATTGAAGGTTTCTCTGGGCCAAATGTCCAGGACTGCTGATGAATGCACCCTATCATGACCATGCTGTTTAAAATCGCTCTCTCTTCCATCTGTCTCCCTCACTCTTAATCTCATTCACCTTGCTTTTTTCTTTTTATCTGCTGTTTGTTTTTTTGCATCTCTGTTTTTCTACAATGCTAACATGTTGTGTAACCATTTATTGTGTTTATTGTCTGTGTGCCTGGTCCCACTGACACATAAACTCCACCAGGGGGAAATTTGATCTCTGTATTGCTCACCGATAAATATGATGGCCCCAAAATAGGTCTGGGATATGGTAAGCTCTCTGTGAATGTTTTGCAGAATGAGTGAATAAAGCCGGGCATGGTGGCACATGCCTGTAATCCTAGCACTCAAGAAGCTGAAGCAGAAAGATTGCCATGAGCTCAAGGCCAGTTTAGGCTACATAGTGAGTTCAAAGCCGGCCTGAACTACATAGCAAGACCCTGTCTCAAAAAATAAAAATAAACAAAAAACCTAGAGTAAACAAATAAATAGGTATTCCAAAAAAGTCACTCCAAGAAATTCCTTTTCTACTCTCTTTTTCTACTTGGAGAAATATGGACTGCATTAGGGAAATTCATACACAAAAATCATACAGTATGAAAGTATCAGTGTCAGTGCAAAAACGGCTTTTTAGTTGGCCAGTGTTTTAATTTTAGCAGACTAAGGAGTTGAAAACAGAAAATTAGAACTGATACTAACCTAGTGCCACAAATGGCTTTGCAGACCATACGTTGAGAGGCATCTAGGAAATATAAGAGCCAGAACCCATCCCATGGCCCTGAGGACACAAGTGTCCCACTTAGTTCCACAAGCTACTGAACATCGCTCATGACCTCGCTTCCAACCATGGACTCAGCCAGCAGTATCATACATCAGTAGGCCAGAGACAACAACACAGAAATAGTGCCTGAAGGGCCACTTCTAACAAGAAAGCCCAGTGGAAAAGTTTCATCAACTTTGAGCCATTTGGCTTCTTCCAGCAAGCTGAGAGTGCCACAGCTGGAAAGAATCCAGCAGGTGCAGAAGCACACCTGACTTAGGGTCAGGCCCAGGAACTTGATGTTACTGATTCTTGGATGGTTTTTTGGAAAAGAATCAAAGCAACTGATTTCCAGGCTCTCTGTTATGCCTATACACACACACACACACACACACACACACACACACACACGTATATGTGCCTGCAATCTTCTGGTCTCAGGTCTTTTCCAGATGGGCTAAGGACCTGCCCAGCTCTTCTGGAGGAAAAAAGATCCCCTCCTGCATAGCTTCAGACACCTTTATCTCACTTCTAGATGTGTGAGAACTTTCCTGTGTCTAATCATCTGTTTGTCATGCATATAAAGTATCAGAAGTTCTTTACCAGGTAGAAGAAATTGTGTTAAAATCAGAAAGAACAAACAGAATCTTTCCAGCCAGTCCTTTCCCTGGAGATGCTTCCTTCCCTTTTTCTCTTCTCCACCCACTTGTTTGCCTTTGGGAGAGCCCAGGTGAGACCTGAGTGTGCGCTCTAGAGCGCAGTGCTCTGACTCCCAACAGATGATAGTGAGGCTGGGGAGACAAAGCCAACTGCAGACATATTCCGACTATCGATCTCTATTCCTTGGAACGGCTTTCGCGGCGCTAGTTCACTTCTGTGCTTAGGCAAAGCCTTCTGCACATTTCCTGCCACAACTTATTCAATCTGTTATAAAGTAGCATCAGCATTCAGGGTGTTTTTCCCCTTTCTTTGACCCAGTTTTAAAAACATCCAACTAAAGATGCTTCATTAAGTTTACATAGAGGTTGCAAGGCAATCAGAATTCCTCCTACAGTTGTTACCAGAAGAATTACGATAAGCCCTGTACATCTTACCCTCTAAAAGCAGCTGTCTTTTGAGCTAAGGAATGTCTGCCATGCAAGAAATCCTTCACCAGAATCCAATTGAACTGTCAGGGATTGTTTTATTTTCCCTTCCCTTCATTCCTTTTCCATTATCGCTGATTATCCAGTTTATAAATTCCACATTCACACTTTCTCTTTGGCCTGACTTCTCCCTGGTGAATAATTCCAGAAACCAGGACTGAGGCCCTAATGCGTACTCTACTCGATATTGGCACTCAAAGTCACAAAACAGTCTATTCCAGTCCTTTTATTGAAGGCAGCCTGGGCAAGGCTCACTGCTTAGAAAAAAATGGATCATAGCAAGTGAGTGCTCTAAAAGATCTCTTAAAAAGTCTTTCTTGGGGTATATTGGTTCATGCTCTATCCTGTTTGGCATGGTCTTTTTTTTTTTTTTAATCCACCTATGTGGACAGTAGAAAGCACAACTTTTACCAGCAAGCTTTTCCCAATTCACAAGTCTAAGTCATTTTGCTCTTTGCATTAGATTCTTTACACTGAGAGTTTGAAATTGCAGCCTCAAGCTCCCAGGCAATCAGCAAATGTCAAATGTCCCCAAGCACGGCAACCAGCTGAGATACTGAGGCACCACATGCTGAATGGAGATTGTATTATTATTATTATAATGTGTCTGGTGAGGTGAAGAATAGAAAGTAAAAGGAAAGAGAAAAGATGCCTTGTGCAAGCACACTGCCTTTCGCTGCCCAGCGTCTGCTAATAATCAAAGTCATACTCTAGCCCACTGGTGACGAACCTATGGCACGCGTGCCTCAGCGGGCTATTCATGTCGTTGAGAGCTCTAAAAGTTTCTCCGGCGCTGCTCTTGCCCAAGGTGGATGGGAATTTGCTGACTTCATTACCACACAGACCTGGGATGAATGATAAATGGCAGTGAGTGCTTGTAACTTTTGTGACTTCGTTTTGATGCCTAGAATTTCTTTGTCGTGTAGGCTGAACTTTCCCTCACTTTCAGCTGTCTGTTTAATTAAACTTTCCTTTGGCTCTCCCATTTGTTGTGTTTGACAAGCACTAATTTACAGTGAGCATCTTCCTTCCTTTCTTCATTCCTTCCTTCTTTCTTTCCTTGCTTCCTTCCTTTCACTTTAGCCCTCTCACCCTAGCCTGGCAAAGAAGCCACTGAACGGACTGATAAGCAATGTATTGCTACTCCCAGCTTTCTTCCTTGGTAGGCATGTCAATCAATACAAGTCAGAATTTTTAAACTGCTCTTGCAAAGTGTCTATGTTTCAGCTCTTTGTTTTGGCTTCTTAGTGTAGGTGTCTTTAGATAAGATCTGGTAGCCAAGGAGATGCTGGAACATTCTCAACATTCGAGCTGTGGTAAAAAGAAAAGCTTCTCTAGAGGTGGGGCTAAATTTGAGGGACCCTTCACCTCTGAAACCCTGACTTGAAGCTATATGTTGCTATCTGTTCTTCATGTATTGGCCCAGATTTTAACTTCTTCAGAGAAATTTCCAGTGACCCACCCTCCCTTCCCCATGCCACCCACAGTTAAGTAAGGTTCCTTTCCTGGCTCTCATGGCACCATCTGTTTTTCCATCATAGTGCTTCTTATATCCTATTTAAATTAACTTAGCAATTTAATTTAAATTGACTAGATTGTCAGCTCTCCAAGGAGCAAGATCCTGTCTTATCCCTTGTGGGTCCCCACCTGGCAGCATAGTGGTGTCTCAAGAAAACAGACTTCTGTTGAATGTGATTTGTAAGCTTTGTGATGTGGAAGCTAGGGAGAGTGTCTATGCTCTGTTTGGGTTGCAAACAGTCCTTGCATCTCACCTGGCAAATTTGCCTGCCTGCTTAGATCGAAATAGAGCACATTCTTAGGCGAGAGAACTGGAGCACTTGGCAACTGTGGTCAGCTGATGAGGATCAACTCTTTGCGGGTTCTAGTCTATCACCCACATGCAGAGAAGATCAGGGCCGAGATGCATATTTATGATCTCAGGATGAATGGACCTTCCCCACCTGCCCATGGGGAGCTCTCCCGCAAGGCTCTCTCACCTGTCACACTTCTCTGCTCTGACGGATGGAGCTGACTGGGCAAATTGCTATGCTGATGAACCGCTCAGCTACCTGAGTAAATGTTCCAGAGAGACCTCCGGGGATCCACCACATTGTAGAGCAGGATTCCTCCACAATCGCAGCCGGGGGCAAGCCTTTCAGCCCTTAGCTAGTCGAGAGCCTGGTGGAGTAAGGAAGATGAAAAGACTACAGTCTCAGCATTGGCTTTTTTGGGAAGCCCAGTGCCTGTCCTTGGGCTGGTGAGAAGCTTACTGTATTTTTCACTTCTCCCAGAAAGTTATTCAAATCAAGACCTAGAGGTCTGGGTGTCACTGTGCTCATTGAAAAAAGGAAACCAAGAAGCTGAACCAAAAGCACTTAAAGAAAGGATGCATTACCTTAAAATATGCAGATGGAAGGCTGACATGATTGTCAGTGTCACAAGTCACCTTTCTGAGTAAACATTTACCTCTGGGCAAATGCGGGGCTGTGTTTCTTTCCGTTTACAAATGACTGGGTATGCAAATGCAGGGGGTGAGAGCTGTGCCCCAGAATGTGGAGTTGTCTTCTTTCATCTATCCATAATGAGGAACATGCAGGAATCTGTCAGAAAAAGCATCATGAGCTTGATTTGTGCCTTCTGAATAAAGGGGATTTCAGTGTTAAATCTGCCAGCTGGTTTTGTGCCTAAGTATTACATCAGTCTCTTGTATGATCTCGCATCCTGTGTAAAATGCAATATTTTGGCCTAATGGGCAGGATTAGCAAGAGCTGGGAAGCCATAAATGAAAGTTTCTAGTTTCTAGAGAGCAAGTTAGAGCTTTTATATTATCTTCTGCAGAGCTCGGTGAATTTAAATGTATCTCTTGGGCTTTGGTAATATTCGTGTTAATGTCAAAATTGATCCCATTGTTATTGAGATGTGTGGTTTTTTTCAGGCCAAAGATGCACAGTGCCTGTTGCCAGGGCTGATGAATATCTGCACAGGATGAATTCTTTCCAGTCTTTTCCCAGAATTGAGCAAGGTTATCAAATGTGGTGCCCGCTACCAATAGCAGTCCCATTCGTAGATCTGCATTTCTCTGTAAATCACTCATAAATTTCACTGGTATTTACCTGAGGTCCTACTGTGTGCCAAGCCCTCTGCTTGACTGAAGCAAAACTGTTGTCGTGCTAACCAAAAGGATCTGCGCTCTTCTGCAAAAGAAGTTCCATTTAGATATGAAAAGGAACAATAAAATCAATGAACAAGCAAAACAATGACCACCTCACATTTACCTGATTGCTACATGGGAAAAGAGTAGAAAGGGAAGAGAAGGGCAGTGAGGGGGAACTACAAGATCAGTTCATTACCAGGTGGGATGGACACTAAGACAAGTGCAAGCCAGGCTTGCAAACAGAGGAGAAAGAACTTTCATGCCAAAAGGATTAATAAGTTCAAAGGTCTGAAACTAGGGAAGAATTTGTCATATTTCAAGAATGAAATGGAGATGAACATGTCTAACCAAAACAAGGGGACAAAGTGGGATAGGACAGAATTAAATAGCTCCCACAGACAACAGATCTTCTAGGGCTTATGCTGAGATTATTTTATTCGAAGTGCGGTGAGAAGCCACAGAAGGGTGTATGTTCAGTAAAAAGCACATTTTTCACACCCATTGGGATGCCCATTATCAAAATATTTATAATGAGAAATAACAAATGTTGAAAAGGATGGAAAGACTTGAGCACTGTGCAAAGCAGGAGGCAATGTAAAGTGGTACCCATTCTGGGGAAAATATAATGATGGGTCCTCAAAAAATTAAACAGAGACTTACTGTATAGCTCATTTCCACTTCTAGTTAAATGCCCATAATAATGGAAAGCAAGAATTTAGACAGATGTGCATACACCCATGTTCATAGCAGCAGTATTCTCATTTGCTAAAAGGTAGAAACAGCCCAAATATCTGTCAGTAGATGACTAGATAAACAACTGGTGGCATGTACTTACAGCAGAAAGATTCAGTCTTTAAATACAACAATGTGAATGAACCTTGAAGACATTATGCAAAGCAAAAGAAGTCAGATACAGAAGGACAAATGTGATTATATTTCCATGAGGTACCTACAGTAGCCACAGTTATTAAAAATAGGATGTTTGCCAAGGACTATAGAGAAGATACACTGGAGGGTCATTGTTTAATGGATATGAAGTTTTGGTTTGGAAAAATGAAAATTTTCTAAAATGGATAGTGATGATCATTTCAGAGTACAGTGAATGCACTGAAAGCTACTAAAGTATACATCTAAAATTATTAGAAGTTTTATTATGTTAGATTTTAACACAATTAAGAAATTTTAAATCACTGTATTTTATGCTAGACACAAAGAAGGCAAAGAACAATAACGAAAACAGACGAGGCCGTGGCGCTAGTCTATCCAGGACTAATACAGTGGGGAGGTTAACACTGTAGCTCAGAGGTAGAGGACTTAGCTAACATGTGCAAGGTTCTGTATTCAACCCCCAGCACCTTACACGCACATTCATGCAGATACACATACACACACACACACACACACACATATACACACACCACACACACAGAAAGTCTAGTGGCAGTAGAGAGGCAGAGAATCGATGGATCTTAGATCTGTTTCAGAGAAAAAAGTTGCAGGATTTATTTATGGAAAATATTGCTATTCATTGTAGTTTGAACTCTGATATTCTTGACACCAGTAGGCCACTCTTGTATGGGGTGAAGACTGAATTCCTTCTATGATAGATGTGCTCCGGCTTGTTGTCTTGGTGCATGACAAGGACAGCTTTATTTTTAAACTCTTGAGTCTTGGATGGAGTATGGGAGCTACTGCTGTTGACATGTGAATATTTGCCTGCACTGTCATACAGCACTCGTATGCTCAGTGTGAACATGGTTGTCTTGTGATGTGCAGTGATAACTAGCATGTGGCTAGCATTGTTCATTCTCTTCCTCATTAGCAATGCACGTCTTCCATTAGCATATGCAACTAACTATTCCCTTTCCTCCGTGCAGTGTTGACATTCATTGTAATGATTTATTATCCAAGCTAAATAACCCTCAATATGAAACAACAAACATGCCTGTGTTTGTGTTTTCCATTTGTTATGTTTTCTCTTTCTTGCTTCTGCATAAGTAGTTTTTTTTTAATGTGTTAATTATGTGGTACCAAAACAAGCAATGGGGAAGCCCACTAGAAAGATTAAGAAGGTTGGCATGATTTATTTTTAAATAATTGAAAATCACCAAATTTTAGTGACATGCTACAGCAGGGTCTTGGAATTTTAAAAATAATGGTAGATTACTAAGAAAATGTTTGTACGAGCAAATGCTCATAAAAGACTTAATGATCTATGAAAAGGTCACATTTAGGATTCCTGTGGAGCCTCCAAAGCCCCCCAAAGGTCTTATTTTATTTATTTGAAATATTTCTAGAATCAGCTGAACTATCAGGAGCACTGAATAGTGAGGAAAGAGAGGACAATAGTGGCAGGACCCAGAGCTAAGAGTTTAAACTGCCTGAGTTTGTGTCCCAGCAAAGTCACTCGCTGTGACTCAATGTGTGACCTTGGATGACTCACTTAAGCTCCCTGAGCTTCAGTGTCTTCTTCTATAAAACAGGGATGATGGGCATGCCTGTCTCACAAGATACTTCTTATGATTAGGAAAGATTATAAGTGTAAAGTTGTTGCCAGCAGTTAGAGTAACTGCTCAGTAAATATTTGCTGTTACTATCATCAGTGAACTGCAAATAAAATTCCCACAACAAAGACATTATATATGAAAATATACAAGCATATTATATTAAAAGTATTAATGACTTGTGTCTAGATGTCCTTCCAAAGCCTCATGCAGTCATAGGTGGGGCTTTTTCATGGGTGGCTGGATCTAGAGTGTGTGATGCTGGGATTGATTCATGGTGCAATGCTAGGATCAAGGGCACTAGGATTAAGGGTGTGGATGCTACCCATCCTAAGTAGCCTGAATAAAATACAAGGGATAGAAAGAGCTGTGGCTATCTCTTGCTTGCTTTGCTACCTTCTGCCTGCCATGGACTGTTTCTCCTCTGTAATGCCTGTCTGCTATGCCACCCTGCCTTGGATCCAGCTGCTGATGGACTGAAACCTCTACAAACTGTGACCTCAATAAACCTTTCCTTCTTTAACTTTGGGTGTTGGGTATTTTGACCCAGCAATGAGAAAAGTAACTAAGACCAAAAGAAAGCGAGAATTATAAAGAGTCCATTATTTGTGTGAATGTAGACAAACATGTATGACAGTCAAATAAATGTGGGGAGTGTTTTACAGTGTTTCAATTGCTTTGGGTGGTCTAAGATAAAGATTCGTCAATATTTTGTCCTATACAATTGAGATTAGAAATCTTAGTCCATAACTAGTTTGATGTTATTTCAAAGGCACGTTCTCATTCATTCTGGTCTTTTTGTCTCTTACTGAATTTCTGTTGCTCATTTTAATCACTCTGACCATGCTTAACCTTGTTTTGGACAGTGGACCCCTTTCATTGGCTGATGATAATTTCTGTATCAAACCATCACAGAAAACCACTTGCATTATATTTCATCCAGTTAAAGTTACTTTCCTGGCTTCCAATGGCGGCTTTGTTTTCTACAAAATAAGAAGCATTCATTTTTTGTCAAGTTACTACTTAAAAACCTAAACAGGTTACTCTTGCCTCAGGCTTTTCCCCAATAGGAAATTGTTATTGATATTTTGTAAGTGTCATATTCCATTCAAAGGTAAAAGGCTGCTTCCCCTTGCCATTTTTCTAGTGATTTTTTTCTGTACTGTGTCTGCAAGTCAACACTCTTGGGCTCAATTAAAATATGTATTTAGCCACTGGATTTGCAGGGAGGTGATCAAACTTGAATACTAATACCTGTGCTGTTGCCTATGAGTACAAGGAGGGTACCCATGGAGGGATAGTTTTGAAGACAGTGGCCAGTGAATACAGGAGGCCTAGGGATGATTATGGCTCAGTATGAGGCCACAGTTAGATTTTACTGAATTTTTGAGTAAACACATAGTGTTGCTTGTCATAGTCACAATTTGATTGCAGTCATAAATTCATCAAAACCTTGCCACTTTCTGCCTTTCTCTAGCCTGGTGATCCCCTAGGCCAGAGATTAATTTTTCCAACCTCATTCCCAAGACCTAATGTGTCACATCATGACAACAACTAATACTCCTTGCATTTCTCATTAAGTGTCAAGCACTCTATCCATGCTTGGGAACAAAGTCCTCCTCAGAGAGTTTCCATTCTCCCTAGAGGGATGATACCACCATATGAATCTGTTGAGTGGAGGCTTAGTGACTAGAAATGAGTATTTCAGCAAGGCAAGTGTGACTTTGTGGTAGATAGAAGCATGGCCAAGTGAGGAACTGAGAGAGGTTCTAGGTGGCAGGACCCAGGGAAAGGTGGGTCCAAAACATAGCCAGAGAAGTGCTAACAAACAGTCCACATTGGTCGTGTTAGCAGTTTTGTCTCTGTCAACCTTAGTGCAATCACAGGTCCTACCGATACTATCTTCCCAATAGTTTGGCAAATACAAACATAAAGTGGAAAAGTATCATCATTCTTTACCTAAAAAGTGACAGGTGTGGTACTGGAACTGGAACTTGAGCTTGTAGCTACCGTGCTGCACTTCTTTGCTGAGAAGCATCTCTATCATTTGCATAGAGTTCTGACTCACAGAGTCATCATTCAGCATCTTTGTGGTCTTTCTGTCACGTCTTTTACATAAATCTGCTCTTGATTTGCTTTGTATCAAATAGGAAAAAGAAAGTGAGCCAACTGTGGCAGACTAAACAAGATACTTAGATGAATTTATATACAGCCATGGTTCTTTTTGCCCTGAATCCTAGGTTGCTAACCCTCGAGAGAAGGTCTCAAATTAACATCTGAGCACCGAATGTCTCACTGGGAAGCACCATGGCTGAGAGAAGATAGTGCGTCTTTCTTAGTAGGCATTCGGTTGTAAATCCCAAAAATAGACCTTCAGAGCAAATACTGTGTTACATTCAGAAATAGTTTCAATGTACAGAAGGAGTGAAAATATCCTCCGAGGTTCAAATATAAACCGAAAAGGGAAAGAGAAAAAGAGTGAAGACTTGCTTCAGCACAAGCCCACATTAGTCTCCTCCCTCTGTCTCTGTCTCTGTCTCTCTGTGTCTGTCTGTCTGTCCCTCTCTCTCTCAACTCTTGCTTTGAAGCTGAGCACTTGATAGATTAGCCCAGCACTAAAGAAAATGCCCTCGTTTATGTGTGAAAGCTTGGTAATTGCTGCAGAAAGATACTTAGTGACTCATAATATTCATATAATCAGATTAGTTTTGAATCCTACCTCAGTGGAGGATGTTGGAGTAATCCAATTCGTGCCTGTTTACCTTGTCAGTGTGTGCGCCTTTTTCTCAATCATCTTATTCTTTCTGGGGGCCTCAGTGGATGCTAGCCACAAAGCTACCCCAGTATCTCAGAGAACAAGTCAAAAAGGAAAGAAAACGAAAAAGCAGTCAGTTTACATGTTTGAAGATGAGTGGGTTTTGTTTGGTTTGTTTTGTTCATTTGTTTATGTCTGCCATTGTGATAATAGTTGAAACAAGCCAGTAGCTCTGAACCTCAGCTACTAAAATTTTGTTGGGCAGTTAACATCTCAATTTATAGACACCTGTCTCCTGACCAATCCTCTCTGAGCTTTGAGCATATGGCTGTGTCTGATGGCTTTGCTGATTTCACCAGGGAGAGTTTTATAAGATCTCTATTTGAGGGGCAGCCACTACACAGATGAGTGATACACTGCTGGAATTTATTATTGCTTGCCAAGTTTGAGGATTAATTCATCCTAAACTGAGAGCCCAAAACTCATCTTAATGCTGAAATGTTTCTGATTAACTGGGCCTAGCTCTCTTTCCTAGACACTTTAACCCACTGCCATTTGTATTGCACTATTAATAGTGGACTCTGTATTTGAATGCCTTGGTTCAAAATTTGCATTCTAATTATATAAACATGATGGTGGCCATACATTCCCTGGGACTGATAATTAAGAATGATCTTACCTTGCAATTCCAGGCTTCCTCTTCTCTGTGAAGGCTTCCTTTCTTCCTGAAATGGAAGTGGCATTTCAGCCATCTGGCATAGGCTTCTGTCAATTAAGGAATCCAATCATATTTTACCCACGTTATTCTGCAGGAATAATGAGCTTGGTCTTCATAAATATATGTGTGCTCCCTGGAATACAGGAGAAATCTCCAGTATTTCTGAACTTTCCTGAGAGAAACACTACTTGAGCAAATGATATAGCAAGAAACATCCTAATAATTGCTGGAATCTAATGGGGAAAAGTGGCCAAGATTATGGGTAATAGCTGCCGATCAGTCTTGTGAATCTACCTAAAAGCATGTCGGTTTGTTAAGCTTTTTTTTCCCCCTGACCAGTGCCATGCTGTCAGGACATCTCACTTATGGCTTGATTAACTTTTTTTTTTTAAAGGCAACCTGGCTCACTATTCGTTTTGGAAGTTATCCCAGCGGGCATTCTGCTGTGTTTCCCTGGGGAAAGGGTATAGGCCAGTTCTCTCATTTTGTATTAGGACTTTGAAGTTTGACGTTTTCAATTACCTACAGGCCTGGCATTTTCTTTGAATAAAACACTTACCAAGTATCAAACCCACTTTTCTGCAGTTCTTAAAGCACAAAGTGCCCTATTAATAGTTTGCTTCATGTAGATTGCCACCGTGCCAAGTCTAAGTGCAGACATTAGCCAGGTTGCCACGATAAATAGATTTAGTGTCTTACAACCAGAATAAATAAAATTATTCTCCGTTTTCTATATATTTAACCTCTAGAAACAAATGATTGGTCTTTTATTTTAGAGTATCTTTTACAGCGAAGTCTTCCTGAATATGATTTAATTCTTCTCTCTCCTCCAGAGAAACAGAATTTAAAACTCTGTGCTTGTGCCCTCAAGAAATGACTCAACCAAAACAGAACCAAAATATCACAGCAGTGGGAAAGGGTGCCACATTGTTTCAGAGTCAAGATCTGCCTCTTGTGATAAAGAGATTTAAATTCTCCCTATTCACTGAGTGGGAACCAATCTAAGCCATGGAATATATTGAAATGATAGAATGCTTTCAAGTTTAGCATTTTTTGTGTGTGCTCCATGGTTAGAAATTCTGTTGGAGAAATATGGTTAGACTATTTTGACAATTTTTAACCTGCATAAATTGGATTTTTTAAAGTGCATAAATTGATGTTCTGCCTACTTGGAGGATGTTTTAAAGATATCAAGACTTCAAAGAAAAACAGTGAGAGTAAATCAGATGCAAACATCCCTGTATCCATCCTAGCAAAATTAGTTTAGGATTTCCTAGGGCAATGCTAAATTAGAATGATGCTCTGGCATCAGGGCAAGTACCATGGGTGATTTTTTTTT
>RJWT010003120.1:10398-37847 GCA_004365215.1 Cuniculus paca | reverse complement strand
GCCCCAAAACTCAAAGGTCTCAGGACCTGTCCTGAGCTCAGAGCCCCACCAAGGCCCTGCTCCTGGTTGAAATGACTGACGGCCTCCTGGACCAATGCAGAAAGAAGGCCAAGCAGGGGGCAGGTCAGCCGCATCTGAATTCACCCTTACTTAAATCCAAACCAATCAGCGTCGAGCTCTGCACGTGAGCCGTGGAGTCACTGGCCGCCACTCTATGGGCATGCGCAACCTCTCGCCTAAGGCCTCCTCCCGCCTCGCATGCGCATCGCCCCGCAATGGAGAGGGGGAGAAAGAGGGATTGGACACAAACCTTGGTTCCATCCTGAAAGTCAGAGAGTTCTCCCCGGCCCTCTTGTATCACACGCTTATGGATCCCGTCCTCTCGGAGTCTTACGATGATATCCGCCATCCTCCTTCCCCGCTGCTCTCTTTCGGCAACTTCCGGACTCCTTCGGTAACTTCCGCACTTGCTTCGGCAACGCCGAGAATCTCGGCAACTTCCGAGCTGGCGCCATTTTGGCTGAGGGCAGAAGCCGAAAAGGGATTGAACGTGGAAGCGGACGGTGATTGGTTCTCTGTGCCGGCTTGAACGCTGGTCATCCCAGTGCCGCGGGAGTTCTGAGAATGTTTCGCGACTAGGGCGAGAGCCTGTCGGGAAGGCTGGGCCTGGGCGGGCCCAAAGGGCGTGGCCCGGATGTCCCTAGCATTTGAGTCTCGGGGACTTGGGACAGTGAACCTCCCATGTGACCGTACGCCACTTCACTTAAAGTTGTAGTAACAGCCCTGGAGTTAGGAAAATGGAAAGAAAAAAAGCTCACCCCGTAATGCCACATCCTAAAGCTACTATAATTTTTATATAGTCTTCTCTGGCATCTTTCTTTTGCATATATAGTACAATTATGACTTTTACATTGCTGGGTTTTTTAAAAAAAAAAAGGAAGGCAAAGGGGAGGGAGGGAAGGAGAGAAATTGAGTTTGATGTTTAGTTTTATTTTGTTTCTGAGACAGGGTCTCACTATGAAGTTCAGGTCGGCCTTGAGCTCACTTTGTAGCCCAGGCTGGTCTCGAACTCATAACGATCCTCATGCCTCAGCCTACCGAATGCTGGAATTATAGGCGTATACCACCACGCCCGGTTGAGATTGATTTAGAGAAAAAAAAAGACAGAGAGGGGGCCGGAGGGTAGCTCAGTGGTAGAGCTGTGACCCAGCATGCTAAGAAGCGCTGGGTTCCATCCTTCACCCCCCAAAAGAAGAAGCAGAGCTCCTCAAGAGATAAGGAAGCCCTTTGCGGGATTGTTTACCTCTGAATCCAGAGACACCCAATAAATATAGGGAATAGATGGGTAGCAGAAATGAGGAACTGGGCCGAGTGGATAGCTCAATGGCAAAGCGCCTTCCTGGCAAGCACAATGTTGTGAGTTAGATTCCCCGTACAAAACAAAACAAAACAAAAATCCGACCCAGGACAGTGTTAGTCACAGAAATGAGGAACTGTGGTGGCTCAAACAGCGCTTCTCTCTGCCTCTGGAAACTAGTTGTAAACAACAGCTGTGGGAGTTTTCTGCTCCCATTTTTAAGACTAAGGGGAGCCTCTGGGGCCTCTGCACCATCTTCATCCCGTACCATAACTGCGAAGAATCATCGTCTTTCCCATGAGCTCCAGGCGCTAAGTGCTCCGTGAATTCATGCTGGTTTATTTTCAAACAAGAAGTCCTCCGGAGGGGGACAGCACTTCTGAGGTGAAGGGGAAATGTGCTTGCTTTTTGTGTAGTTTTTTGAAAGCTGTTTGTTTGGTTTGGGTTTGGGTTTTACCAACGCGGAGATTTTACAAATTGTGAGCAAAAAAGTAGTCTATCTAAAATTGTTTCAGAAAATAGAAAAAAGAAGGAAAGCCAACCAACATAAAACTGGTGTGTTTGGTTTGTCTTTTGTTGTTTTGTTTTTTCTCTCTCTTGCCTTTTTGTGATAGGATCTTGCTATGTAGTTCAGTCTGGCCTCGAGCTCATGCAGGCTAGTCTCCAACTCGCAACGATCATCCTGCCTCTGCCTCCCAAGTACTGGGATTACAGGTGTGCGCCACCATGCCCGGCTTTGGTTTGTCTTCTTTGAGACAGGGTTTCACTATGTATTTCAGGCTGACCTTGAACTCACTCTGTAGCCCAGACGGGCCTTGAACTCACACTGTAGTCCAGGCTGGCCTTGAGTATGTTGATAAAGTGATCCTCTTGCCTCACCCTCTTGGGTGCTGGGGTTACCTGCATGTGCCATCACTCCTGTTAAGACTGGTTTAATTTTGATTCCTGAGCCAGATAAGCACAAGGCAAAAGAAATATATACCTTTTTTACTAATAAATATAGATATAAAATATTAAGCTGGGGGTTGAGGGTGTAGTTCAGTGGTTGAGGATTTACCTAGCTTGTGGGAGGTTCCGGGTTGAATCTCCACCAGAAAGAAAGAAAAAGAAAATACTGATTAAATCCATTAGTTTATATAAAAATACAGTCTTCACATTGCTGCAGATTTTGTATCTTCCAAAATTGAAACTACTCATTGAAAGATTCTCCTGTGCCCCCTACCATTCTGTTTCCATGAAGTGATTAATCAGTTTCTTCCTGTGTCTGATATTTCTCTGAGCATATTGGTGTATATTGTGGTTAATTCTAATATGTCAACTTCATTGGAGTAAGAAATGCCTAGCAGATTGGTACGGTACACTCCTGACTATGTGTCTGGGTGGGTCATGGAGGTGTGACCTTGGGTACTACGTATGGCCCTCACCTATTCCTCTCTGCCCTGCTTTACTTTGCAGCCAGCATAAGCTAAGCAGCTTTACTCCACCATACCCTGCTGATGTAGGGATCATATAAGACCTCCTAATAATGTAAGGGAAATACAACTGCCAACCTGCTAGATGTCTGGTACACCAAGTTAGTGTTCTCTAAAATTGAAGAATGAATTCTAGGAGCAACAGAGGTTAAGAACAGAAAATATTTACTAGAAGAAAGAAAGCTAAGAGAAAGAAGGTATCATAAGTGGGTTGACAGGGACCCCAGTTGTCAATGGGATTTTATGGAGCAAAACCAGGAGTTGAGGTGGGTATGAGGTAGGACAAAACTGTGGTCAACCAATGAGATTACAAGTACAATGGCTACTTCTTCTTCTTTTTTTTTTTTTTTTTTTTTTTTTTTTTTTTTTGAGACAAGGTCTCACTATGAGCTTCAGGCTGGCCTTGAGCTCACTTTGTAGCCCAGGCTGGTCTCAAACTCACAATGATCCTCCTGCCTCAGTCTCCCAAGTGCTGGGATTCCAGGCGTGTGCCACCATGCTCGGCTAGAATGGCTCCTTCTAAAACTGCTATACAGTTTCAATGCCATCCCAGTCAAAATTTCGACAGCATGTCTCACAGAATTAGAGAAAACAATCCTAAAATTCATCTGGAACCAGAAGAGACCTAGAATAGCAAAGGCAATCCTGGGCAGCAAAGACAGCAGGGATCACAATCCCTGTTTGAAATTATCTAATAAAGGGCCAGGGATTTAGCTCAGTGGCACAAGCACCTGTCTGTCAAGCACAAGGTCGTGAGTTCGATCCCTGGTAACAAAAAAAAATTATACTATAAAGCTACTATGATAAAAGTAGTGTGGTACTGGGGAAAAAAAGAAAGACCCAAAGATCAATGGAACAGGTTAGAAGATGCAGAAACAACTCCAGACACACTGAGCCATCTTATCTTTGACAAAGATGCCAAACACATTCACTGGAAGAAAGATAGTCTGTTTCATAAATGGTGCTGGAAAAACTGGCTGTACACATGCCAAAGATTAAAATTGAATCCATATCTTTCACCATGCACTAAGCTAAAATTGGAATGGATCAAAGATCTTAATATTAAAACAGAAATATTAAATCTGCTGGAAGATAGAGTAGGTAAAACTCTTGAAGACATTGGTGTAGGCAAAGACTTTATGAACAAAACCCAGATTGCAGGGGGGCCAGGGATTTAGCTCAGTGGTATAAGCGCCTACCTGGCAAGCATGATGTTGTGTGTTCAATTCCCAGTACCAAAATAAGTAAATAATAAAAAAAATTTTTTTAAATAAAATAAAAATTTTAAAAATCCAGATTGCACAGGAACTTTCACGAAGAATCAACAATTGGGATCTCATCCTATTGAAAAGCTTTTGCACAGCTAGAGAAACCAACAGAGTGAAGAGACAACCCACAACATGGAAGAAAATTGCTTCCCAGCTGTTCCTCAAAGGATTACTATCGAGAACATATAAAGAACTCGAAAAAATCAGTCCTCCCAGATTTAAAAATCTAATCCAAAAATGAGCATCTAAGATGAATACACACTTCTCAGATGAAGAAATATAAACAAATAAATATTTGAAAAAATGTTCAACATCATTGGTCATTTGAGAGATGCAAATTAAAACAACACCAAGATTCCACCTCACCCCAAAAAGAATGGCTATTATCAAGAAATCAAGCAACAACAAATGCTGGAGGCACTGTGGGGAAAAGAACCCCTTCTCCAACATTGGTAGGAGTGTAGGCTGATGCAACCAATGTGGAAATCAGGGTCGAGATTCCTCAAAAAACTAAGACTAGAGGTCCCATTCGACCCAGCTATTCCCCTATCTTTCCAAAAGAATTACAAACATTATACCACAGTGATTTATGTGCACCCATGTTTATAGCAACACAATTTGTAATAGCTAGATCTTGAAAACAACCTAAATGCCCATCAACTGAGGAATGGATAAAAAAGATGTGGTATTTTTATACAATGGAGTACTACTCAGCCATAAAGAAGGATAAACTGGAAACTTTTATAGGTAAATGGTTGTAACTTGAGACCATACTCATAAGTGAAATAAATAAGATGCATGTGTAAACATCATATTATCTCAATAATGTGAGAAGCTGAAACGTGTATATGCATATATATGCATATAAAAATAGTTAAGATAGTTACACTACTGATTTCTCTGAGTTCACTTAAGAGAAAGATTTGTGCTGGTATTGTTCAGACAATTGAATGCAGATGTGTTGTGCTCTGGGTGAATGATTTGGGGATGACAGTGTGCAATGTATGTGCCATTGTTGCTCCCTGATTGATGTGTTTTGACTTTTTTTCTTTTCTCTTTGAAAAACAAAATGAATTTGAAAAATATATATATATATAATGGCTTAGTTAATTGACTAAGTGGGGGTCAAATGAGGAAACAAGTCAGGTAGCAAGTGTACAGGGACAGAAAGGGACTTTTCCTGTGTTATGGATAATACATTGTGTCAACTTGAGCAGTTTAGAAGTTTAACTGAGAGACTCAGCAGGGAACCAGGGTTCTTACTTTGTAAATATCCTCATCCTGTGCAAAGGAGGGCAAGGATGTTTTGTGAGTGCTACACCTGCCCTGGAGTGGGGGCAATATAAGCCTGTGTACAATATAAAGGTAGAGAAGAGGCTTGTGTTTGCCTCTTTTGCTCTGGCTGCTGCCTTGAAGTGTTGCCCCAGTGCCATGCCACCCTGCTTTGGAGCCAGCTGATTATGGACTGAAACCACCAAGAACTGTAAGCTAAATAAACCTTTTCTTCCCTAATTTTGGGTGTCAGGTGTTTGTCTCAGCAACAAAGAAAAGTAACCAAGACATCCTGGAAGGGAGGTTTTGGTTCCCCACCCACAGTGACCCCTGCCTATTTAGAATATCAGTCTAGACCACGACCTCCTGGTTTCTTCATGGACTGCAAAGGCGTGGGATGAAGAAGCCACTGGGAGAGTCGAGGAAGAGCCAGGGTTGAACCCCAGCTGCACTCGTGGCCACCCTGCCTGAAGGAATGAGTGGAGCAAGAGCACAACGTATGTGTCCAACTTGCCCTTCTCCCTGACAGTGATTTACATCAGATATTTTCCAAGTATGGCAAAGTTGTGAAGGTTGCTATAATTAAAGGCAAAGATACGAGGAAGAGTAAAGGGGTTGCATTTATATTGCTTTTGGATAAAGACTCTCCACAAAACTGTACCAGCACCATAAGCAACAGTTATTTGATAGCGTGATAAAGACAAACGTTGCTATTGACAATGGATGTTATGGTTTGTGTCTAGATGGACCCTCAAACCTCATGCAGTCATAGAGGCTGCTGAATCTAGCATTTGTGATTGGTTCATTGTCTAGCACTGGGATTGGCAGTGTGAGTGCTACACCCACCCAGGGGCAGAGCCGGCATACAATGTAAGGGAAGGACCAAGGCATGTTTTCCCCCTTTTTGCCCTGTTCACTCTTGTTGCTTGTGGGCTGCCATGAACAGCTGCCCCTAAGTCATGCTGCCCTGCCTTGGAGCCAGCTGAGTATGGATTGAAACCTCCAAGAATGTAAGAAATAAACCTTTCCTTCCTTCACATTGGGCATCAGGTATTTTGTCTCAGCAATGAAAGAAAAGTAACCAAGACAATAGAAGAGCAGCTGAATTCATCCAAAGGTGAAACTGCTTTGATAAATCTAAGCGTTACGAATGTAGGAAAAGTGGACACTTACGTTACACTTGTCCAAAGAATATGCTCAGAGAACATGAGCCTCCAAAGAAGAAAGAAAAAAAAAGAAGAAAAAAAATTGTCGAACCGGAAGACACTGAGGACGAAGCAGGCAGTGACAATGCAGGGGGAGGACCCTGCTCCCCACAGCCTTAGCCAAGTCATTGCATGCCAGCAAGCCAAGGTGGAGGAACAAAACAAATGGAAGCTCAGTGCAGGGGACCCTTCAACCTCCAAGGACTCATGGCACCTGAGGATAAACAAGAGCAAGTAGTTCAGTGATGAGAAAGAACGTAGTGATTAGAGTCATGTATCACAAACGTCAGTAAAATAAAAACCATCTGCAGTACAAAGTATGTGCATACCATGGCACTGTTGACCAAACAGTGATTTTTTTTTTTTTACTACAAAATAGTGCACAAGATGAAACACAATTTTTAAAAGTATCATGTTTTGAGCTGGCCGTGGTGACAACTCCTGGGATCCTAGCACTCTGGGAGGCTGAGGCAGAAGGACTACAAGTTCAATTGCAGCCTGGGCAACTTAGCAATTTAGTGGAACCCTGTCTCAAAATAAATGATTTAAAAAGTTACACTTGGGGCCGGGCGTGGTGGCTCACACCTGTAATCCCAGCACTCGGGAGGTTGAGATAGGAGGATCGTTGTGAGTTCGAGACCAGCCTGGGCTACAAAGTGAGCTCAAGGCCAGCCTGAACGGCATAGTGAGACCCTGTCTCAAAAAGACAAGGGCCGGGGAACTAGCTCAGTGGCCTAAGCGCCTGCCTAGCAAGTGCGAGGTCATGAGTTCAATCCCCGGTGCCACAAAAAAAAAAAAAGTTACACTTGGATGGAGATCAGTGTGAAGAACCTGGGTTCAATCACCAGTTAAAAAAAAAATCATATTTCTACCTTGCCATGGCGTAGTAGTGACTTAACATCTCTAATCCAAAAATCCAAAATGCTCTAAAATCTGAAACTTGGAGCACCGACATCATGGCCTGAGTGGAAAATTCCACACCATGCAACTATGATTCTTGTGCAACATTATGAAAATTACTGTATTCAATTGCCTTCAGGATATGTAAATAGGTATATATAAAATATAAATGAATTTCATGCTTAAACTGAGGTACCATTCTCTAAAATATCACATATATATGTACATATTCCAAAATACTTCTGGGTTCAAGTGTTGTTGTTGAAATAGAGTCTTCATATGTAGTTCAGGCTGACGTCAAACTCACTGTGGAGTAACCCTCGCCATCCTCAGACTCACTGCAATCATGCCTCAGCCTCCCGAGTGATAGGGTCACAAGCATGCATCACCATACCTGGCTACCATTCAACATCATGTTGTAAAACATCTTGTAAGTACAGTTCTTTCCATTTCATGTATTTATTACATTTCTTTGTATTTGTTGTAGTCAGGGATTGCAAGGAGAACAATTACATACAGGACACATAATTTGTAGTATTATTTTGTAATGGCCATTTAACAGTTAAATACAAGAAGTACAGGACATCTGTCCACACACCAAGACCCAAGGAATCAAACTGAGGGCCTGGATCCCACAACAATGCCCTGCATTGTCCTAGCTGAAGACCTAGATAGAACCCATGACATTGCCTCCCATGAGTCCAACTGGAGGCGTAGAGCCCATGACAATGTCTCATGCAAGTCTGTTTCACGAATCTGCACTGGGAAGACCCAAAGTTAGCGGTGGAAGCTAGAAAGTCCTTGCCAGCGGGGTGAAGGCTCTGTGCCCGTAGGTTGAAGGTTTTGCCTTTGAGCCAAGAAGTGACACTGAAAATAAGGACCAGAGTTCCCCTTCACCCCAAAAAGTACCACAGCCATCCTCAGTGACAACAAGGTCCTGAGCATCTCTGATAATGAAAACAACCAAGTTCGTATCAGGAAGCCAGCATGACAAGCTCTTCCAGGAGAACCAACAGCTCTAAACAACAACACTTGGGAGAACCCACAATACTACTCTTCCTCTCCAGGTCTCCTTTTTATGTGACAACAGTCCTCAGGTGGGCCCTCTATACTCAGCACCACGCTGATTCCATTCAGCTGGTGTTTAAGTTGACCATCAGTTTTCAATCCACAACAGTAGTCATGGCTAAATCTGTGTGTAATTCTGTAGTTGGTTATATAGAAATGGGATTATGGAGTCTTTAATTTTCTACTTTGTATATTTCTATTACTGAGCAATAATATCCCCAGCCCTTATTAAAATTTCCTTTGGCAAAAAAAGAAAGTAAAAGAGATGAAAAAAACTGAATAAATGAAAAAAAATTAATAGCTGTTGTTCATCCCTAGGGGAAGTATGTGGGTGTAGTCATTTCCTCTATCCTGAGGCCTGATCGGCAACAAATGCACCTCCAGCCATAGCTGTCTTTTGCACTGACTTCTTCCGACTGCCTACAGTATTTCTAAGTAATTTAGCTCTCTATAATAGTTCTGATATAGGGCATATGATATACAACTGCCAAATAATCCAAATAATACAAGGGAAATATTGTAACTCCCAACCTGCTAGATATCCAAAACACTGAGTTCGTGTTCTCTAAAATTGAGGAATTCTAGGAACAAAAGAGGTTATAATAGGAAGAATTAGGCCAGGGATATAGCTCAATGGCACAGTGCCTGCCTGGCAAGTGTGAGGTTGCGAGTTCGATGCCTGGTACCCCCCCAAAAAAGAATAGGAAAAATTTATTAAAGGAAATTTCTGTTTGATAGAAGGGGGTCCTGAAAGTGGGTTGCTCTTTGACCCCACTTCTCAAGGGTGTTTTGTAGAGCAAAGCCACAAGGTGAGGCGAGTTTGAGGTGACACAAAACTATGGTCAGCCAATAAAATTACAACAATGTAGTCACTTAGGTAATATTGATTAAATGGGGATCAACTGGGGAAGCAAGTCAGCGCGCACAGATGGAATGAACAAGGACTTTCCAGAGAAGAATGGGCTAGGGAGGTTTTTGTCCCCCACTCCAAGCGACTGATACCTATTTAGAATATTAATCATTGCTGCCTATCCTTAGAGGAGGTATATGAGTGCAGGTCCTCTTTGTCTTGAAGTCGGACCTTCAAGGAATGTACCTCCACCCATAATTGTCTTCTGCATTGACCTCTGGAGGGCCCATCCCTGTTTGATTGCCTATAATATTTCTAAATAACTTAGCTATATATAATACTTCCACCATGATTTTTTTTTACCTTGGAGCCAGTCAACCATGAACTGAATCTTCTGTGCCTTGAGCCAAATTAAACCTCTTCAATTATAGGTGTTGGGTATTGTATCCCAGCAATGGGAAAATTGACTAACGAGTTTCTCAAGACATAAGAAACAAAAAAATGCGAATAACTGAAGTGGCATGTGTTAATGAATCTAATAACAATGTGATTCCTCCTGAAATTCAGTGATAGCTGATCTGGTTTAGATGTAAAATGCTCCCCCACAAAAACACACACACGAAGGCTCATGTTTTCAGAGGCAGGGGCTTTTCGAAGGTGACTGCATCATGGGGCTCTATAATCCACTGATGAGTTTAAAGCTAAATTCACTATGAAGAGGTGAGGCCATGTCAGAGGCAGGTCACAGAGAGGGGGGTGACCTAGAAGGGTGTATCTCCATCCGCAGCTCTTCCCTCTGTTGGGGCACAATTATAATGTAAGAACATAGTTATAAAATAGCAAACTTATAAGTATTTCATTATACAAATTAGAGTGCAATTAAAGGTCTCTGACCAGGTTTCTGCTGAATTCAATTGACCTGGACAGGGTCTAAAGCCCAGCTGCATATCTCTGATAAGCACTGAGTCAGAGTAATTGTCTATACCTCAAGGCACCCTGGGCTGGTCAAGGACACCTTTAACTATGCTC
Source organism: Cuniculus paca (assembly GCA_004365215.1). NCBI lineage: Eukaryota > Metazoa > Chordata > Mammalia > Rodentia > Cuniculidae > Cuniculus > Cuniculus paca. Next base: position 27,426 of record RJWT010003120.1, on the reverse strand, counting down.
ACCCTGTAAGGGCCCCCTCCCCTTGTTCCCTGGAATGTTTCTCTATTATGATAAAAGATTCCTTTGTTTCAACAAATCTGTTCAAGACTAGCCTGCCTGTCAATATATGACTCACTGCATGTAGTCAGTTATGTAACACTTGTCGCTTGCTTTTACTTCTCACTTCTAAATGCTGTATAAGCCAGGGGTGTGGTGGTTCACACTCCCTAGGCTGAGGCGGGAGGATCCTTGGGAGTTCGAAACCAGCCTGGGCTACAAAGTGAGCCCAAGGCCAACCTGAACTGCATGGTGAGACCCTATCTCAAAAAGACCAAAAAATAAAAATAATTATAAATAAAAAATAAATGCTATATAAACTAAGCTCTCTGTAAACTCAGTGCTATAGTGTTGCAGGCACTATCTTGCAACAGCCCACTGGCAGGATAGTTAACCGCTGCCTTCTTATCTCCTCTGTACGGAAGTCTTCCTTTCCTTTTGGCTTGACTTGGGAATTTTCCTGTAACACCTCCACTGTCTGCTTCCTGGCACCTTTTCCTCTGCCAGGCCCCTCTGCCATCCTGTTTCTTTCTTGGAGCCAGCCAACCGTGGAGTGAAATCGTGAACCAAAATAAACCTCTCTTCCTTTAAATTGTAGGTGTCAGGTGTATGTCCACTGCAGGAAAGTAGCTAATACGACATACCAATAAAAATTGGCAGGACAAGCCAAGTGTGGTGGCACATGCCTGTAATTCCAGCACTTGGGAGGCTGAGGCAGGAGGACCGTCACGAGTTCAAGACTAGCCTGAGCTACAAAGTGAGCTCAAGCCCAGCCATAGTGAGACCGTCTCAAAAGGACAAAAAAAAATTGGCATGCCTTTTTAAGAACTTGGGGAACATTTTTGTAAAATTTCTATGGAAGAATTAAGGTGTATAAAGTGCTAAGTCAAGTTTGAAAAGGGGGAGATTTGCCCTCCTACATTAAGCCACACTGCAACCATAGTAACAAAAAGCATGTGATACTGGTTTAGAAAGAGTGAAGCAGACCAAGGGAATCAAAGAGAAAGCTTACAACAGGTGCAGCCATGAATTATTGTAGTTGATGTATGACAGGAAGAAAGAGCTGATTAGTAGGTAGCTCTGGGACAGCCAGCTCACAATACATTGATAGAAATCTGAATTTCTCATTGCGCCGTACTCAAAGGTACAATCAATAAGATTAAGGATTTTGATATTGATTATAGTAATTCCTGACATCTGTCAAGTACTTATTGTAAGGAACAGCACTAGGCAGAGATCAGCCCAGACTACTAGGTTTATATGGTGGTGTAGAATTTCAAGAGGGCAAAAAGGCCATTTGTAGGGAGCCAAGAGAAGTGGGCTTTTTTTTTTTTAATAAGGCTTGAAAGAAGGCAAGAGACATCAGGCAGGAAGATCTTAGTGAACATTAGTGGTCAAAACTGGGCATGGTGGTACACGCTTGTAATCCTAGCACTCAGGAGGCTGAGGTAGGAGGATCGCCAAGAGTTGAGGCCAGCCTGGGCTACACAGTGAGTTCAAGGTCAGCCTGAACTACATAGTGAGACCCTGTCTGGAGAAAAAAAAAAAAAAGACATACATCAGTGATCAAAGTTCTCTGGATGTTTCCTGCTTCAGTGGGCAAAGTTGTTGAGGTGTCTGGTGTTAAAGCTTGGGTGTCTTTAGATGTAGTTCAAGTGTTCCATCTTATCTCTTTTAAGACATCCTGTGTGGGCTGGGAATTTAGCTCAGTGGCATAAGCACCTGCCTGGCAAGCACAAGGTCGTGAGTTCAATCCCCAGTACTGAAAAAAAAGGAAAAAAAGACATCCTGTGCTTGCCAAGGGTACCAGTATTGAGCTGAGAACAATACCTCTGCTGGCAGACAGGTTATTGGGAGAGTCATGTCTAAATCGAGCATTACACTTTGTATCTTCCAGGCACTGTACTATGCTCCTTACTATATATTAACTCACTTTATCCTAAATTAATGCTATGAAAGAAGCACTATGGGGTCACAACAGAGGTTAAGAATAGGAAGAACTGGACCAGGGATATAGCTCAGCAGCACAGTGCCTGTCTGGCAAGTGTAAGGTCACAAGTTGGATTCCCAGTACAAAAAAGAAGGAGAAGGAGAAGGAGAAGGAGAAGCACTATGATTCCTTCCAGCTGAGTGTCTTGGTTACTTTTTCTTGTTGCTGGGACAAAATATATGACACCCAAAATGAAGGAAAGAAAGGTTTATTTAGCTTACAGTTTGTGGTGGTTTCAGTTCATACTCAGCTGGTTGCAAGGCAGGGTGGCATGGCTGAGGGGCCACCATTCATGATGGCCGCAAGCGATAAGAGAGAAAGGGCAAAAGGGAGGAACACGCCTGCTTTCCTCCCTTATACTGTATGCCAGCTCCTGCCTCACACTGCCAATCCCAGCACTAGACAATGAACCAGTCACAAACGTTAGACTCAGCTGCCTCCATGACTACATGAGGCTTTAGGGGGATTTCACACAAACCATAACATTGACCAATGAGGAAACTGAGGCACAGAGAAGTTAAGTAAATAGCTTAAGGCAGGGCCAGGATAGGGGCTCAGGCAAATGAGTTGCACAAGATCAAATTCTGTGTTTATTTAAAAAAATTTTTTGGGGGGCACCAGGGTTCAAACTCACAACCTTGCACTTGCCAGGCAGGCGCTTAAGTCACTGAGCTAAATCCCCAGCTAAAATCTTGATAATTTTAAGTAATCGTGAAATTATTTTGGATCTTTTGCTTTAAATTTTATTTTTTAAAAAAATAAAGCCAGGTGAGTATGATGGGCCACACTTGTATTCCCACCATTCTAGGAGACCAAGGGAGGGAGATCACAATTTGAACCCACTCTGTACAATTTAGAAGATTAGTTAGACTCAATCTCAAAAAAAAAAAAATTAAAAGGGCTTTGGATGTAGCCTAGTACAAAAGCCCTGGATTCAATCCTCAGTCCTGCCAGGTATGGTTGGCATATGCCTGTAATGCCAGCACTCAAGAGGCTGAGGCAGGAGGGTCACTGCAAGTTCAAGGCCAGTCTGGGCTACATAGCAAGATCCTGTCTCAAAAATAAATAAATAAATTCCCAGTCCTGCCCCACCTCTGCCTAAAAAAAAAGCATTTAAGACCAGGCGTGGTGGTGCATGCCTGTAATACCAGGACTCTGCAAGACTGATGCAAGAAGATCTCAAATTCAAGCCCAGTCTGAGTATCTTAGCAATTTAGGAAGACCCTTTCCCAGAATTTAAGTATGGGGGTGAGGATAGACTAGAGGTGTAGCTCAATCTGAAGGGGTTCAAACCCCAGCAGCAGAGGAAAAAAGGCATTAAAACAGGCTTCATAATGGCAGTTACATCTTGTGTCTAGATGTTCCCCCAAAACCTCATGCAGTCACAGATGCGATTTTTCTGGGGTGGCTGGATCTAGGGTGTGTGATGCTGAGATCAAAGGTGTGTGATTACTAAGTTAGCCCACTGTTTGGTTTGGTATAGTTCTGGATGTGGATAATGGGAAGACCCAACCTGGGTAGCCTATGTGGATAGAAAGGGACAGAAATAAGGCAGACTTGCTGCTGCTTTTTCCCTACTTCACTGCTTTGCTGCTTTCTGTCTGGCATGAACTGTTTTTCTGCTGCGATGACCCCTCTGCCATGCCTTGGAGACAGCCAACTGTGAACGGGAAGCTCTACAAACTGAGCTACAATAAACATTTCCTCCTTTAACTTTGAGGGTATTTTGACTCAGCAACAAGAAAAGTAACTAAGACAGTGGTCCATGTCTGTAATCTAGCTACTCAGGAGGCTGAGGCAGGAGGATCACAGGTCTGAAGCCAGCCTGGACAATTTAGTGAGACCTTGTTTCAAAATATAAAATAAAAAAGGCTGAAAATGCTAAGGATATAGCTCAACTCAAGGCCTTGGGTTCAATCTCCAGTACTGAGGGGAATAAAAGGCAAGAGATTAATGATTAGATATATACATATATACAAATCCATAGGAAAAAGGCCAGACAGGGTTGGGGGGAGCATGACAAAGATACAAACAGGTAATTTACAGAAGCGAAAACCATAGGGATGCTCAAATTCTCTAAGAAAAGAAACCAGTTTTTCCTCTTTTTTTTTTAAGGAGAGTGTTATAGTTTGAGAAGCTTAGAAATTTAACTAAGAGATTCAACAGGGAGCCAGGACCCTTACTTTGTAAATATCCTCAGCCTGTGCAAGAGAAGGGCGCAGAGGTGGTGTGAGTGCTACACCTACCCTGGAAAGAGGTGGGTGTAGCCTGCTTACAATATAAGGGAGGAGAAGAGGCTTGTTCTCTCCTCCTTTGCTCTGGTTTCTGCCTTGAAGTGTTGCTCTGGTGCCATGCCACCCTGCCTTGGAGCCAGCTGATTATGGACTGAAACCTCCAAGAATGTAAGAAATAAATCTTTCCTTCCTTCACATTGGGCATCAGGTATTTTGTCTCAGCAATGAGAGAAAAGTAACCAAGACAAAATTTGGTACCAGGAGTGGAGTTGTTGCTGTGATTCTACCTGACCATGTGGTTCAAGAGCCTTTGGGAATGGATTGTGGGAAAAATTTGGAAAGCTTTAGAGATGTTGTCTGAAAGCATAGAGCTGGAATACCTTAGGCTGTTCTGTATGGAAGATTCTGGTCAGAGCTCAGAAGACTAGAAGGCTGATAGAAATCCTGCCAGTAAAGACCAGGCTTGGGAGGTTTCTGCTGGAAAGGACTGCACTGAGTTCTGGACTCCAGATGATGTATGCTATGGCTTGGCAAAAAGTTTGTCTGAACTTTGCTCATGTCCAAAGAATTTACCTGAGACTGAGATTAAGGGCAGTGGACTAATTAATCTGGCAGAAAAAATTTCAAGGCTGTCAAATGTTGAGGCTGTGGCATAGCTATTGTTGGGGGGCTTTTAGACAGATCTATGTTGAGAATCAAGAGCAAAGAGCCCAACAGGATGATTTAAAGTGTTGTGAGTTTGGCCTGAAAGAAAGCTCCAATAAAGCTATAGACTGCAAAGATAGAGCTGAGGAAATCTCAATTGTTGATAAGGAATAGGAGAATAAAAAAATGGCCTGAAGGCATCACAAATAGCAGCAAGTCTCAAACTTTTGAAGCCTCACAACTACTTTGAGGGAAAGACTTTGCTTTGAGGTGAAAGCCACAGAGCACCATGTTCCAGAATGGCAGCAGCATAAAAAATTTTGCTTCTCAGAATTGGATTCAGAGTGCCCAGTGATCCAGGCACTCAACCCCTACAGCCAAGAGAGAGGAGAGCCTGGCTACTGCTCTAACTGGCAACAGCCCTTGGCATCATCCATGTGGTGCTCATTTTAGGTGCATATAGACACAAGAGTTCTGAGGCTGAAAAGTCTTCTACCCAGTGTGCCCCTGGAGGGCAATGTGTGAAGCTATCTATGAGTGTGAAGCCAGAGGTGCAGTGGAGAACCTGGCAATTTGGAAAAGCCAGGAGTGTAGCTCATCTAAGAAATCCTGCAAAAAGGGAAAAAAGCCAGCCTAAGAGAGAAGCAGTGGGAGCTACAACCACCACAAGTGCCATGGGGGTGGAGTCACTCAAGCCTTTTGGAGATAAAAACCAGATTGCTTCAGATGCTGGAGGTGGAACTCCAGGACTTAATGTTTGCCCTGCTGGGTTTTGGACTTGCTTTGGTCCCAATCCTTTGTTATCTCCCTGTTTGTAACTTTTGGAATGAAAATGTTTACCTTGTGCTATTGCATGCTGTAAGTGTTTAACTTTGTTTTCATTAATATAAGGGTATGTAGCTAAGAGTTAAAGCTTCACTGGAGAAAGCTATTAACAAGACTATAAGAGAGGCAGACAGGCAGAGCACAGGGGAAGCCAGGTGCTCCGAACCAAGTAGCTACCCTTCACTTTCCTCTAAGAAAATGCAAAAGAGAAAAGGGGTGACCACTTAAAAGAAAGCCCTCATTTGGTATACAAAACACACACACACACACACACACACACACACACACACACACACACACACAGAGTCTCTCTCTCTCTCTCTCTCTCCCTTTGTAGGACCACTATAATAGTGCACTATCCCTTTAATTGCTAGCTTTACCTTGTATGTAAGTCCCCTTCTAGCCAGCCAATAAATGCTAAAGATAAACTTTTTTTTGGTGGTTTTTGTTTTGTTTTGTTTTGTCTTGGGTGCTGGGGATTGAACTCACAACCTCACACTTGCCAGGCAGGTGCTGTGCCATTGAGCTATATCCCCAGCCCAAAATAAACTTCTGACAGGACAAAGAAAACCAAATGAAGCTCACTTTAAAATGTGCACATAAATGATGGTGCAGGGGCTGGGGTCCTAGGACCTGGGACAGCCAATCAGGTTGTGACAGCTCCAGGGTGAAGGATCTTCCTGCCACCCAAGAAAAGCACCTAAGAACACAGGGCCTCAGGTTTTCGGGCTTCAGACCCTCTACTCTCTCACACAGGGCAACTTTCTGTTCCCTCCTTTCCTCTCTTGCAAATAAAATGTCTTAAACTTAGTCCTTTTAATCCTCTACTGGGGCTGGGTTTATGAATCCTGGTGAGTTGCTTGGATAGCAGAGTGGAATTTCGCTGTAGCAAACACACACATCATGACAGATGCATTATGGGCCAGAAATCCTACCCCAAGAAAGTTCTCCCACCATTCATAGGGAACAGAAGGGAAATATGCATGGCAGTATGTGTGTGATGGGGCCAACCTGATGTGATCACTATGAGCATAAGGTGAAAATAAAAGTCACCTATTCTCAGCACTCTGAGAGGCTGAGGCAGGGGAATCTCAAATTTGAGCCCTTGCTGGGGATACATCTCAGCAGCATAAGTGCCTGCCTGGCAAGCACAAGGACCTGAATCGATTCCTGGTACCAAAAACAATTTTTTTGAGCTCAGCCTGGAAATTTTAGCAACTCAGTGAGACTCTGTTTCAAAATAAAAAATTGATTAGGGCCAGGGATCTAGCTCAGTGGTCTAAGTGCCTGCCTGGCAAGCGTGAGGTCATGAGTTCAATCCCAGGTGCCGCAAAAAAAAAAAAAAAAAAAAACAGACAATATAAAAAATTGAAAAAGTGCTAGGAATGTAGCTCAAAGTGAAGGTCCTGGGTTCAATTCTCAGTACTGAAACAATCCCCCACCCCCAAAAAGTACGGGAAGCTCATAGTAGTGTAACATGCATGCAGCTAGTAGAAAAAATAAATGAGATTCACGTGGAAAGCATTAGTATTGAGTGGAAAAGTGGAAAAATATAAAAATGTAAACAACACAATGAGTTTGCTACATTGACACAGTGTCACATCTACATAGGGGATGAGGCCATGTGTGGTGCAGGCCAGGCAGGAGCCGGGGAAGTGGGCTGCTGAGCACACTGCTGTGCTGTGGGGTCTGATGGAGGGAGAGAGGAAGGGTGACAGATGTGAAGGAAGGAAAGTGGATTAACATTAACACAGCTCACAACTCCACAACTCAAGAGGGAGGACAGGTACCCCAGTAGCTGGGAGGACATGGGTTCAAATCTCCATTCTGCCACTTCCGAGCCTTTGGGACTCTGGCAAAGCATTCCTTCCTTCTTTCCTTCCTTCCTTCCTTCCTTCCTTCCTTCCTTCCTTCCTTCCTTCCTTCCTTCCTTCTGGTAAATACAACTCTGGGCACTATAGATACAATGTAGTCCAAACAAAAATGTCAGATGAGCGATGAGAAACTGACTTAAGATTGAATAGTCATGGACAGAGTGGCAGGGAAGGGGCGCAGATGATGGAAGGAGCTGACTGTGAGAAAAGCACGTATCTTAGGGAGCAGAGCAAATGTCTTAGTCACTTTCTCGTAGCTAGGACAAAATACCCAACACCCATGATTTAGAGGTGGGGAGGTTTATTTTTGCTGAGTTTCAGTCCATGGCCGACTGGCTCGAACGCAGAAATGAGAGGGCAGAGGGGCACAGTAAAAGAAAATGTGCTTGCCCCATTGAAACCAGGAAGCAGGGAGAGAAGAAAGGAGACAGGGCCAAGAATACACCCTTCCACATCACGCCTCCAGTGACCCAGCTCCAACCAGGCCCCCTCTCCTCACAGCACCTTCAGCTCCTGAACTCATCAGTGTCTGCACCCCCATAGCACTCCCACGGTCCAGTCACCTTCCACACACATGAGACTTTTGGGGGACATTTAGCTCTAAACCATAATAGCCAGGTTAAGTGAGTTCAGGAATAGGCAACGGTACATGCAAAGGCCCTGAGCCGGGAATCAGCTAGGCCCATGCAAGAAGATTTGTGAGGAAAGAGGACAGATACTCTGGGAGTTGGGAGGATGTGGGTTCAAATCTCAGTTCTGCCATTTCCAACACTTTGGGACTCTTATCACACCTCCTATTCATTCCTGCCACAAATATTTATTTATTTATTTATTTATTTATTTATTTATTTATTTATTTTGCTAAATACAGCTGGGGTGTAGTGCGGCTGAGTGAGGTGGAAAAGGGTGGGGGGAAGGGACCTGAGGATGGGAGAGGTAGACAGGCACCTGACATTCAGAGCGATGTGGGCCCTAACCAAGCACTGAGAATTTATTTTAACTACCATAGAAAACCCTTGGAAGTTTTAAGCAGAGTAAAGTTTAACAGCGTTAGTTTTTATTTTTAGTGATGGGGGTTGAACCTGTATAGCCTCTGAAGTACACAAAGTTGTTTTTGTTTGAGACAGGGTCTTACCATGTATTTTGGACCAGTCTTGAACTTATGATATAGCCCAAACTGGCCTCGAACTCACAGCGATCTTCCTGCCTTAGCCTCCCAAATGCTGGAATTGACATAGGGGAAAAGCTAGATGTCAAATACGCCTCCCTGTTCATGTCCTCTGAAGTCAAAGAATGAATTCTAAGGAATGATGAAGGTTAAGAGTAGGAAAATTTATTGGACAAAAGAAATGGGGAATAGGGATGGGGAATCAAGAATACAAATAGTTCCTGAGAGACAGGAGGGGTCCTGAATGGGTTACCAACAATCATACATCTCAAAGGAAGTTTTAGAGCAAAATCATGAGGCGGGTATAATGTGGGTCAAAATTATGATCAATCAAGCTGGATATGGTGGTGCACGCCTGTAATCCCAGCACTCGGGAGGCTGAGACAGGAGGATCGTTGCAAGTTTAAGACCAGCCTGGGCTACAAAGTGAGCCCAAGGCCAGCCTGAACTGCATAATGAGACCCTGTCTCAAAAAGACCAAAAAAAAAAATTATGATCAATCAATAAGATTGCAAGTATAATTACTTAGGTAATATTGATCTAATGGTAACAAGGGTACATGAGTGACATCATTAACCATTTTAGTCTTCTCTTTAGGTTTAGCAGTCTTAGTCTTAGCCGGTGGGAGAGGATGGCCCACCCCTAATGAGATAATGGAAAATCTTTTTGCAGCACCGGGGATCAAACTCATGACCTTGCGCATAAGCCACTGAGCTAAATCCCCAGCCCCTGATAATGGGAAATCTTAAAAGGGTGATACCATTAACCCCAAACCTTCATTCCTTAGGGAAGTACGTAAAACCAGCCATTGTGACTTTAATCTTCAAATTCGCCTCCAGCCCTGATGCATTCTAATCTGCACTGATTCCCTAGAGGGCCCAATCCTGTCTGACTGCCAGTACTATATTTCTACCTTATTTAGCTGGATAATATGATCACTGGTGTGCAGCACCACACCCGGACACAGAGTTTTATTTAAGAGTAACACAGAAAAACATAGGGCTGGGGAGTTAGCTCAGCAGTTAAAGCACTTGCTTGGTAAGTGTGAGGTCGTGAGTTTGATCCCTAGTACCAAAAGAAAAAAAGAGAAAAACATGCATTTCAAATCCATTTTATTCAAAGATAAAAAGAAAGAAAAAAACAGAAGAAGAAGGAAAAAAAACTGCAACAAAATTTCAAAACACGTCAATCAGGGGGCAATAAATGGTACACACATTGCACATTGTCATCCCCAAATCATTCACCCAGAGCAAAAGGCATCTGCATTCAATTGTCTAAACAATACCAGCACAAAGCTTTCTCTTCAGTGAACTCAGAGAAATCAGTAGTATAATTATCTTAACTTTTATTATATGCATATACATACACATATACATGCTTTTTCTTTTAGCTTGTCACTAATGAAACAACACAATGTTTACACGTGTGCCTTATTTATTTCACTAATAAGTATGTTCTCAAGTTGCATCCATTTACGTATAACAATGTCCAGTTTATCCTTCTTTGTACTCTATTGTATAAAAATACCACGTCTTGCCTGGGATTTAGCTCAGCGGCTCAAGCACTTGCCTAATAAGCACGAGGTTATGAGTTTAATCCCCGGTACAAAAAGAAAAGAAAAAAAAAAAAACAACAAAACACTAAAACACGCCACATCTTTTTTATCCGTTCCTCAGTAGAGGGGCATTTAGGTTGTTTCCAAGATCTGGCTATTACAAACTGTGCTGCTATAAACATGGCTGCACATATATTGCTGTGGTATGATGTTTTAAATTCTTTTGGGAAGATACCCAGAATGGGAATAGCTGGGATGAATGGGACCTCCAGTCCTAGCTTTTTGAAGAATCTCCACCCTGATTTCCAGTGGCGGCACCAGTCCGCATTCCCACCGACTGTGGAGAAGGGTTCCTTTTTCCCCACAGCCCCTCCAGCATTTAAAACATGTATTTCAAAAGGTCACTTTGATTGCCGCATGGAGACTGGACGGGTGGTCAGTGAAAGCCACATAAACTCTGAGCCTCCGTTTCCACATCTGCTAAATGGCAAAAAACACCCGCCCACCCAGGGCCCTGGTGAGGTGGGTAAACTGTCTGCTCCCAGTAGTTTCTCTGGCACTGGAGGATCCATCGGGCTTGCAGGGGGTCACTGGAACTCTCGCGGCCCTTTGAGCCCACTCTGGGCCTAGGGATCGCGAAGGCGCGCGGCACCGGCGGTCGCTTGCCGAGGTGGCCGCTGGGTGGCGCCGCGGGCCTAGATGGCTCCAGGCAAGAAGCGGCCCTGCCGCCAGTCTGCTCGGCACTCGGCAGCTCTGGCCTGGAGAGGACTGGCGGGGGCGGGACCGTTGCGTGGGGCGGGGCCTCGGCCCGAGCGCCGGCCAGTCGGGCTCCCGAGGCGCCGCCGCGGAGGCGGGACCTGCGCGTGGGGGCGCGGCCGCGGCGACCGGGGGCGGCAGGCGCGGATGGCGGCGGCGCACGGCGCCTGAGCGGGCGGGGGCCATGAGCGCCGCCCGGTCCCAATTCAGCATCGATGACGCCTTCGAGCTGTCCCTGGAGGACGCGGGTCCTGGGCCCGAGTCCAGCGGGGTCGCCCGCTTCGGGCCGCTGCACTTCGAGCGCCGGGCCCGGTTCGAGGCTGCTGACGAAGACAAGCAGTCCCGGCTACGCTATCAGGTGAAGGGCCCGGCCCACCTCACCCTGCCCCAGGCCGGGCCCTGGAGAACCCCGGCTGGAGCGGGAGACCGCCCTCGACGTGACCCCGATCCAGATCCCTGCCCCGAGCCTGTCAGCTTTGATTTCGGGAGCCAGCCCGCCCTGGAGAGCACGGCTCGGGCTCCTACCCCAGACTCAGCGGCGAGCTCTTTTGCAGTCCCCACGCATCCAGGGGGCTGAGCCCTCCGCCCGCTGGCTTGCAGAGCCTTCCTGTACCAGAACCAGGCGGAGCATCTCTGAGATCTAGGAACGTGCATCCCCTGTTCTGCTCTGGAAGTCCCCATCCCATCTTCTCTGAGCTGGAGGTTCCCACTCACACGACAGCTCCGCTCACGTCCCTTGACACCCACTGAACAGGAAATCCTCGTTTGCCCAGAGAGCCTCCTCCACTGCTAGAATCTTTTTCCTGGGGACCCAGACCAGATTCCTGTGCCCTACACCTGGGAATCCTGGGCCCTTCCCTGCCACCCCTAATGCAGAGCTACTTTGCTGGGCCCTTGAAATGTCATCCTCAGAACTTCCGAGGTCACCTACCCCTGGGACCCATGCAGGGAACCCTCCACCAACCCCTTCTGACCCCTACTCTCCAATTCCCCTATCATCCACCCACTTCTTACCTGGGTTTCAGTTTCTATGAATCATCAAACCCGTTCTTCTGGGAGGGCGGAGGGCCAGGTGAGCAGCTGCCAGGTGGCCAGAGAAACAGCCTTTCTCCTCTCCCCAAGGGGGGAGTGAGGAAGGGCCTGAGGCCAGCCACCCCCTCTGAACCCTGTGTTCTGGCACAGAACCTGCAGAATGATGAAGATGTAGCCCAGCCTTCTCCGGAACCAGATGGGGGAGTCAGCACCAGGTCAGGGCCACGCTGGGGACCCATCCTGTACCCTGAGCTCCATGGCTTTAGTGCCTGTCCACAAGGACTTAGCAGTGCACGGCCCCAGTACACTCAGCTCTCCTAGGTTCTGTCCTATAAGGATTCCTAGCCCCACTCCCATCGTGGGGTCTCCTGTCCAGCATGGTCACCCTACCCTAGTGCCTAGTCTTACCCCACACACACACCCCTCCTAGATCCTAATGCTGTAGGAACCCTTAGCCCGGTCTGCCCTCCCCCACCTCCCTACAGGTCATGTGTGCTGCAGGAACCCTTAGCTTTCATTCCTTCACCCCAAGTCCTGCAGAACTCCCAGTTTTTTAGTTCATCCTCATTCCTTGTGCCTTCTCTGAGCCCAGTCCTTTGGGGGGGCCAGCCCTAGACCCTGCAGCCACCCACACACACACTTCTTCAGGACTCCTGTCCCAAAGGGATCCCCTTCCTTGCTTCCCACTGCCCCTCACCTGGCCCTGTCCTGCAGGGATTCTGGCCGAACATCCATCCGAAGTTCTCAGTGGTCTTTTAGTACCATCAGCAGCACCACCCAGCGCTCCTACAATGCCTGCTGCAGGTGAGACCTTAGAATGAGTCCCGGGCTCCAAGTACTACTGGCCAATCAGCCATGACGCTTCTCCCACCCCCTCTCTTCACCTGTTTCACACTCATGCTGCTCTCCTCCCACCCAGCTGGACCCAACACCCTCTAATCCAGAAGAACTGCCGCGTGGTGCTGGCCTCCTTCCTGCTCCTGCTCCTGGGACTGGGTGAGCACCCTGAGGGCCCTGGCTCCCCCTCTCTCCTTCTGTGTAGTCCGTTTCTCCCTGGTTCAGGGGCCTCTTGGCATCCCCACATTACAGGTGAGGAACTGAGGCCTTCAGAGGGACAAACCCAAGCTTCTAGTCACCCAGCCAGCCAATTACACAGACCAGAAAATAGAACCTGAACTAGTGCTCTAAAGACTTTCTCTAAAGCTTAACCTGCTTAATCCATCAGGATACTGAAGAGGAACTGCCGTTTATTCTATGTCCACTTTGGCCTTACAGAGGTCACTCATTAAATAAGAGGCAGGGCCTAGAACCTGTGTATAAAGGCAGGTGTTCAGAGATGTGGGTGGCCCTGTAGCCAGGGATGCTGAGCACCTGCCTAGCCCCATCCAGAGGCCTGTCACTTCCCCTTCTCTGGAGTCTGAGAGTTGACCAGGACTTCTTTCCTCCTCCATTGCTCAGATGGGAATACTGAGGTCTAGAGCAGGCCAATCCTCTTTTTTTTTTTTTTTTTTGTCTTTTTGAGATAGGGTCTCATTATGCAGTTCAGGCTGGCCTTGGGCTCACTTTGTAGCCCAGGCTGGTCTTGAACTTGCAACAATCCTCCTGCCTCAGCCTCCTGAGTGCTGGGATTACAGGAGTTTGCCACACCCACGAGCAGGCCAGTCTTGCAGCCAGATGTTTCTGACTGCCAGGCTTGTCATTCTGTGGCACTGAGGAAGCAGCGCCCCAGAAAGAATCTACAAGTGTGGTAAAGAGGGGCCTGTAAGGAAGGACTAGCTGTGGTTCTTCCCTAGCTCCCCTTCTTCCCATCTTCAGGAAAGTCAAAGCCCCACAGCCAGCCAGGTTCCCTGGGCCAGAAAGCCCCACCCCAGTTCCAGGTGTCTGGGGGCGGAGGAAACTGCCACTTCCCAGTCCTACTGCATGCCAAATACCAGTGGCACTAGCCACTGGCTCTCTCTTCAGCCCAACAAAGTGGCATCATCCCAGCTTCAGCAATGAGGACAGAGGCAGGTGCTGAGGGAGGGGCTTGCTCAAGCTGCAGCTGGGAAGTGCATGAGCTGGGATTTAAACCCACATCCATGCCTACAAGCCTGGGGCCACCAGGAGCCCTTGTAGGAATCAAAGATGCCTCCTCTGAGAGGGCAGAGCCCACTGCTCTAGTCAGGATGCAGTGAGTGAGCCTGGGTCCCTTTCCGAGGTACTCAGCTACACACGCAGCACACAGGAGCCCTTCAAGCCTCCAGGCTGTATGCACCCCCTTGCTGCACCTCCCTCCAGTCTTCCTGTAACTGTGGACCCAGGAGTCTAGGTCTGAAAAGCAGATCCTGTGTGACTTCTTTAGCTTCTCTGACATCAGTCATCCTTGCCCAGGGCTCCAGGCCCTACCAGATTCCTGTAGCCTGGGCTCTTCCTGCCCAGTCTAGCCAGTGCTGTCTTCTAGAAAGGCCCAGTTCCCTCCAGCCTCCAGGCCTTTGCCATGCTGTATCTGGAATTCTGTCTGCCTGAGGATGCCCCCGGCAAACCCTCCAGAGTCAGACAGCCTTGGCAAAGTGACCGCCTGTCTGTGCCTCAGTTTCCTTTTATACCTGTCTCCTTCTGTTGGGGTGACTAATAAGACAGTGTGGGCATCATGCTCAGCCCACTGCCTGGCATTCCTGGTGAGCTGTGATTGCCCTTGCTACTGCTGCCGTTTCTCCGTGTAGATGTCGCTGTCCCCGTGCAGCCTCTCCCTGGTCCTCTGGACTCTCATGCCATATCCTCATCACCTGGGTTACAGCCTTCTTGGCGGTCCTTGTACTAAGGGAGAGGCAGGAGGCCTGGGGCATACCTGCCTTTCACAATGGAATTCCTAATACCAGTCGTGCAGGCCGGGTTCCATAAGTGTTTACCAGATGACTTAAGCCCATACCGCAGCAGAGGTCTCTCCTTTCACAAACATTTCCTAGGGCCTTCAAGTGCCCTGCTCTGAAAAGCCTGAGCTTGGTGAGCGTCCTCGGGGCGGGTCTCTGCCCAGGGGTGGTTCAGCTGAGGTGGGGGACACCATTCCTCAGGCCTGGTCTGGGGGTTGGCGGTTGAAGGCCCAGCCCTCACCCACTCTGGTCCTCATTCCCTGCGGTCCCATCTGTGCGCGCAGTGCTGATCCTGGTCGGCGTGGGACTGGAGGTGGCCCCCTCTCCAGGTGAGCGCCCCCCGACCTGTGCCCGTGGGTCCTTGGCAAGGCCAGCCACCTCCCAGAAGGAATCCACCCTCTTTCAGCCCAGAGGGAGGCTGGCCCAGGTGGTTCGAGGCCTCTCGCTGTGAGCTACCACCTCTCCCTCCAGCAGGTGTCTCCAGTGCCATCTTCTTCGTGCCGGGCTTCCTGCTGCTGATCCCCGGAGGTGCGAGCGGGCCCAGGGTTCGGGGTGGGGACTGGGCGGGGCCTCGTGCTGAAAGGCTTCGCCCCACAGTCTACCACGTGATCTTCATCTACTGCGCTGTCAAGGGCCACCGCGGCTTCCAGTTCTTCTACCTGCCCTACTTCGAGAAGTGAGCTGGACGGCCAGACTCCTGCGACTGAAGCCCTACGACACTGCTTCGCCTCCCCGGGTTGCTCCTCGGACCCAACACCCGTTCCGCTCGCCCCATCTCAGGAGATCAGGTCCTCCAAGAGTGTCGTAATGCCCAGCCCCCTCAGGAGTTTGCTCAGGAAGTTTGGGGGCGCAGGTCTCGGCTGGGAACACCGCCCCTGGCCTGCTCTGTGCCTTAATTTATTCTCAGGCCTTGGGGCAACTGGGTTGGTGTTACTTTGTGCTAATAAAAGGATAGTTAATTCCAGCAGGGACAATCGCCTTTCCTGTTCCACCACTCCTGGCCCGGCCCCTTCCGCAAAGGTGGGGAAAGGTCTCGATGGGAGTGAAGGGTGTCCAGCACCACCGACCTCCCGGTAGGTGTTGAGGACAACTCCGATGCTCGAGACTTGCCCAAGATAGTGACATATTGGGGACAGAACTAGGACTAGAAGAGGCAGTTTCATCCTCCCTTACCCCACTCCTCTTCGGGTTCAGGGGACCCTGTCTGCCTAGGAAGGCAGCCCCGACCCCTATCCTGGTGGCCCTGGCCAAGGGCACTCAGATGACGTAGGCCTGGGGCCTGGAGGCTGCTATCCTGCTTCCAGCCTGGCTCTGGGGCCCTGGGCTGCCACAGTCAGTCCTGAATGTGGGCCATGAGGAGGCCCAGGCCAGCGCCTCCCCCACTGCCCTACTTCCCGGCTAGAGTTTGAGAGAAGCAGGGGCAGAGGTCGTGCAAGCAGGGCCTCCTGGCAGAGAGCCTCGGTGGCCCAGAACACTTGGAGCCAAAGAATGTCAGAAATGGATCATCTCGAATTTTTGGAAAATTGAAACACCTCAAAATCTGAGGATCCAAGAAATAGAATCTTTGGGAACCCAGAAATCTGAGCTCATAATAGCAACCATTTGACCAACTACAAGACTAAAGCATCAGGCCTTGTGGTAAACCCTGAAGCCAGACCATGTATTGGAGTCTTTAACTAACTGAATCTATCTCACTTTATGTATTTGTTTATTTTGTGGGGCCAAGGACTGAGACCAGGACCTAGGCACTGAGCTATATTCCCAGCCCTGTTTTTTTTGTTGTTGTTTTTTTGTTTGCGGCACGGGGGATTGAACTCATGACCTCGCGCTTGCCAGGCACGCGCTTAGGCCACTGGGCTAAATCCCCAGCCCTCCCAGCCCTGTTTTTATATTGTGAGACAGAGTCTTGTTAAGTCACTAATTTGTCCAGGCTGGCCTTGAACTTGTGACCCTCCTGTCTCAGCCTCCTAGAGTGCTGGGATTACAGGTGTGTATCACCAAGCCTGGCTCTCAACTCCATTATATGGATGAGGGGCCTGAGGCCCAAGAGGGGACCCCACTTTA
>RJWT010003120.1:0-10298 GCA_004365215.1 Cuniculus paca | reverse complement strand
GCAGAAACCAATGCTTTTTTTTTTTTTTTTTTTATGTGGCACCAGGGATTGAACTCACAACCTTCCCACGCAGGCGCTTAGGCCGCTGAGCTAGATCCCCGGCCACCCAAGCCTCTTGCTCCTGCTCTCCTGAACCTTTCACCCTCAGCACCGCCCCCACTGTACTTTGGGGGCCCCCTTTTGGGGAACTCCTTAACCAGTGCTTCCCAAATTAGCTGTGGGCAAGAACCAGTTTACATCCCTAATCTATAATAGGCCAATGCTTCTGTAAGAGAAAACAGAAGTTAGAGTAAGATACAGAATCCAAGTCACTCCCCACCACTGCCTGCCCCCCGATTGAACCCAGGGCCTTCACACTGAGCTACATGCCCAATTTTGGGGGGCTTTTTGGTACTGGGAATTGAACTCAGGACCTTGCACTTGTCAGGCAGGCACTTGTGCTGCTGAGCTATATCCCAGGCCTCCCCCAGTTTTTTTATTTCTTTGTTCATTTGTTCTTTTTGAGACAGGATCTCACAAAGTCACTAAATTGCCTAGCCTGGGTTTGAAGCTTCCCAAGTGCTGGGATTACAGATTACAGATGCCACCACACCGGGCTCAGGCCCACCATTTCTATTATCAGAGTCATCCCATAAAAATCACATTTCAATAAATGTAAACAGAACAAACATGAAAAAATTACAGCTGGGTATGGTGGTGCACAATTGTGATCCCAGCACTCAGGAAGCTGAGGCAGGAAGATCACCTTCAGTTTGAGGCCAGCCTGAGCTATGTAATGAGTTCAAGGGCAATCTGAACTGCATATGGAGACCCTGTCTCAAAAATAAAGAAGTAGCTATTAATTGAAAAGTGAGCAGCAGATAGGCAGTTACCAGAGTCACTATTAATAATTTTTTTTCATTCCATAATCTTTTGGGTTGGAGGGCCAGGGATTTAGCTGAGTGGCACAAGCGCCTGCCTGGCCAGTGTGAGGTCATGAGTTCGAACCCCAGTACCAAAAAAAAAAAAAATCTTTTGTGTTGGAGAGTGAACCCAGGGCTTCATGCATGCTAGGCAAATGCTCTGCTGCTGAGCTACTTCTCCAGCCCTCATTTTACAACCTTAGCTAAACAGTTATTCCGGAAGTGGTGAGTCTCAATATATCAGGAATCAGCAAATATAGGCCACAGAATGGACTTCCTGTGTTGTAATGGATGGAGAAAAGTCAAAGTATAAGAAGACCATAAGAGCAGGGCATGGTGGTGCCTGTAGTCCCAGCACTCAGGAGGCTGAGGCAGGATGGCTGTGAGTTAAAGGCCAGCCCGAACTACATAGTGAGATCCTATCTCCAAAACAAAAAAAAAGATAAAGAGTTCATGACATGTAAAATTATTTAAGATCCAAATATTAGTGTTTTATGAATTTTATTAAATTTCCAGCATGGTGACACCTATTTGTTTATATGTTGACTGTGACAGCTTTGCTTTACAAATACGACAGCAGCATCGAGTGAACTGTTGTGACACATTCCATATGGACCCTGACATGATCCTCAAGGCCTGAAATATTTACTCTCTGGCCCTCTACAGAAAAAAAAAAGTGGGGGCCAGGGGTATAGCTCAGCGGCACGGTGCCTGCCTGGCAGGCACGAAGCCCTGACTTCGATTCTCAGTTCCAAAAACAAAAAAAGTTTCCCAATCTAGTTATCCACTCCAGATATCAACACTCTATAACTCAGCTATGTAGCAGCCCATGGTTTGAATTTTTTTTTTGTTAATTTATCTAACCCGGGTCTGAGATTAACAGCAATACTTCTCAGTGAATGTAAAGATCTAAACCCTAAATACATATTGTATATAGATTGTATATCATATATATCTTACTTTGAAGATACATTAATAGGAACATATAACCTGGGTGCAGTGGCGAATCCCAGCAGTCTAGCAGCTAAAGTAGAAGGATCTTGAGTTCAAGGCCAGGTTGAACCATACAGTAAGACCCTTCTGTCTCAAGAAGAAAAAAAAGAAGGAGAAGGAGAAAGAAAAAGGAGGAGGAAAAGGAAGAGAGGAGAGGGAGGAAAAGGGGAAAAGAGGAAGAAGGAGAATATAAATTTCCTTAGTGAACTGTGACTTACTTTTTTGATGTGTTGTGTTTTGAGATGGGGTCTAACTATGTAGGCCAACCTGGCCTTGAACTCATCTGCCTCACCCTCCCAAGAGCTGACATTATAGCCATGCACCACCATGTCCTACTGCGCCATCTTTCTTTTGATGAATCTTCTATTAGTCTCTTTACCAAGTCATCACCTAGTGGCCATATGCTTTGAGCGTGTCTCCTATATCCTAGACTCAGCTATGACAGAGCCTGACATCTGTCCTTCTGTGTCTGTCCTTGGAGGAGGAAAACCCCTGGTGTGTAGCTGGGCAAATGACCACCCAAATAAAGACTACATTTCCCAGCATCCTTGGCAAGCAGGTATACCCTGTGATGAGCTCTGCTTAATGGGATATAAATGGTTCATACTGTGGCCTTTTATTCTTTTTATTGACCTCCACCCTGCCACCAGGAAAACAAATGTGGACACACCTTAGGAAGGCAGGACAGATGGCCAGGAACCTGAGTCCTTGAAGAATCAGCAAAGACTCCACATATAGACTTACTGTAGAAATAAAATTTCTATTCTGGTAAGGGCATCGTTTGTTTTGTTTTATTTTGTTTTGTTTTGGTGTCTGTTACAAGAAATACAACCTAATAGGGATACTTTATTTTTGGGACTAGAGGTCTCTGAACTTTTGTGTTTGTTTTGTTTCTTGTGGGGTTTGTTTTGTTTTGTTTTATTTTGTTTGAGATAGGATCTTGCCTTGTAGTTCAGGTTGGCCTCAAACTCCAGGCAATCTTTCTGCCTCAGCTTCCTCAGTGCTAATATTACAAGCATGTGATACCATGCCTCGATCTGACTTTTTGTTTTAGGACTAAGGAAACCTAGGACCTTCACCCCGAACCCATACCCAGCCTTCATTTGTTTGTTTATTTTAAATTTTGAGGTAGAGTCTCACTAAGTCTCTAAACTTAAACTGTGTTCAAATTTATAATTCTTTTGCCTCAGCTTCCCAGAGTGCTGGGATTAACAGGTTTGTGCCACCAAACCTAGCTGATTCTGACTTTTTTTTTTTTTTTGAGACAGCATCGCACTATGCAGTTCAGGCTGGCCTTGAACTCACTTGGTAGCCCAAAATGGCCTCAAACTCACAGCGATCCTCCTGCCTCAGCCTCCCTAGTGCCAGGATTATAGGTGTGCACCATGCCGGTCACTAACAGTTACTTTTAGATGGTCAATGAAGTTTAAAGTTAATCAACCTATCTTTCTTGAGGACAACAGCAAACAAAAGATTTCCATGTGCCTAAAGCATCCTTTCCCCTTTTCCTCTTTATTGATCTCTGGGATTTATTTCCACTCAAGACCCTAAATATCTGTTCCCTCACACCTTCTCAGGCTGGTTGGTGGAAATGTATTTTTCATTCCCCTTTCCAGGAACAGGGTAGCACTTTGAGGCTGTGGAATGGATCCAGAGATTAATTTCTTGCCATCTAGACTCTATAGAACTGTGGGCCTCGCGGGCCCCCAAGCCTTTCTCCATACCTGAAACCCCCGCGGGGTCGACTCCCTCCTGCAACCCCAGCCTTGGTCTTGGGGCCCTAGGCTCATCCCTTTCAAGTTCACTCTTATAAAAATTCCATGCATAAATAGTGGGAGGAGTCTGGCCACCCTGTCAAGTCACTGCGTTACTGTGGATCCCCCTGCAAATTGCCCCTATTTGAATACTGCCAGCACAGGGAGCTCTCTACTTCCCAGGGGTTTGGAGAGATCCAGATCTTGCTCACAATGTGGACTGGTGGGCGCTTGAGTATATGTTTTCTCCAGGCCACTCAAGCAGCGGGTGATGAGGGTGAAGACAGGTGGGTGACTTCACAGACAGACTCTAGAGCAAGACATTGCCCAGGGTAGAAGTATTCTGGGGGCTGCTAGGTCTCTGCTATCCTGGAGCCTCCTTGAGTCCAGCCTGGTCCTGGTGGTATCTCGGGCTGCAGTGGCAACAACAGGTTCTCCCTGCTGGTGCCTCAGTGGGTGGACAACATCATCACAAACTCTGGGGAAGAGAGGGACAAGGCTTGGGCCAGTCCAGGTCAGGGACTGCAGGAAGTGCTGGAGGGATGGGAGGAGGCTTGCGAGTGGACTCACCGTCAAAGTCTATGGTGCCGTCCCCATTGAGGTCTATGTGTTGGAGCATCTCATCCAGTTCGGTCCCCTCCAGCGGTTCCCCCAGCAGAGCTGGTGCTACCTGCCGCAGCTCCGCCACAGTGATTCTTCCATCCCTGTCCCTGTCAAACTAGGAACCAGGCAGGGCTCAGTCCCTCCCACCCTAAGTTGCCTCATTACCCAGCCCCATTCTTTTTTTTTTTTTTTTGAGAGACGGTCTCACTAAGCAGTTTAGGCTGGTCTTGAACTCTCGAGGATCCTCCTGCCTCAGCCTCCCAGGTGCTGTGATTACAAGCATGCACCACCATGCCTGGCAAAATGCTGTCTCAAACTTTTTTTTGGTACGGGGATCTAACTCACAACCTTGTGCTGACCACGCAAGCCCTTGAACCGCTGGGCTAAATCCCCAGCCCCCCAGCTCCGCCCCATTCTTGACACTCACTGCCTGTAGGCAAGATACTCCCCACCCCACCCCACCGCACACCTCAGCTTTCCCCATCCTCCCATGCCAAGATGGTGCCTCTAGCTCCTGAAGTGTCCCTGGTTGGTGTACCCAACTGGGAAGGAGCTGAACTCTTTCTGCCCATCCCTAGGCCCTTGGGGCCTGTACCTGCAGGGCTCTGGGCTTCTGAAGGCACAGGCCCCAGTCTCCCAGCAAGGATGCTCTCCAGCCCTGCCACCCACTGCCCACCCCTACCACATGCCACACCTCTCGGAAGGCGATGCGCAGCTCCCGCACCCCCAGCATGTGTGCTGTCTCCTCCCTCAGCTTTGGGCCTATCAGCTCCAGGAACTCCTCGAAGTCCACAAAGCCACCCACTGTGGACCCAGGGAGGGGTGTCACAGAGGAAGGCAACTCACCCCTCCACCCACCATGCTCTGCATCCAGGAAGACGCACCCTTGACCCCACCCACAGGAGAGTGGGAGGCCTGAGTCCCAAACCCAGGGCTGCTGTGGGGACAAAGCACCAGGTGTGAGAAAAAGAGGTCAGGCTTCACAGCAGACAGCCCAGGTTCAAATCCTGACTTCAATGCCAGGACATGCATGACGTTAGGGAGCTTATCAGCCTCCCTTCCTCCTCCAAGGGTGGGCCTGAGAACCCACTCTGCAGGCTGCTGTGGGGTGAGAGTTCATGGCCCAGCAGGGAGCAGGGAGTGGCCCTTCACACATGACCCCTGGTGGTCAGGCTGTAAGGCACCAGTTTCCAGATAACAGCTTTGGGGAAAAGAAAAGGAGCTCGGACACCAAATACTCACAGCAACTGTAAACTCTGTGCCCATTTTAGAAATTGTGAGAAAGACCACAGGTGTCCCAGAAGGAAGGGAATGTGATATTTGCCTCAGGACAAACCAGCCAATGATAACCACACAAGGGCCGCTCAGCACTTAGGCCAGGGTTCTGCCATCCAGGCCTCACCGAGCCTCTGGAGACTGCAGGCCTGGTGACTCTGACCAAGGCGGCTGCCAGCAGGGTATAGGGAGTGAGGCACAGTGAGAGAGAAGAGGGACAGCCCTTCAGCGTGGAGTTAGAGGTGAGTTGGCAGCTGCGACCAGAGGCAGGAGGAAGGGCTGAAGGTGTGCAGAGCCAGACCCGTTTCCCAATGCCAGGTCCTTAACCCAAGGCCAAGAGCCACTTCTACATGGCCCTGCTGCCATCCTTGCCCACCCGGCCACACCAACAGCCTGGAGCTTGGACTGAGTGTCCCCTGCATTTGATGGGACCAATGTTCCTACCAGCACCCCCCAAACTGTCACTCTCTCTTGCTTCCACCATCACTGCTAAAAGACTCCTAGAGATCCCCTCTTGCCACTACTTAGTGAGCCCCCTGACCCCGGAGGGTGCCCAGGCACTGAAAGGACCAGGGCCAGTCTGTTCCGCCCCCACCCTGCACAGCTGGGCCACTCCCACCCCAGCCGCCCTTTGGGGCTCTGTCACTCACTGCGCATCTTCACGTGCTGTGCGACCTCGAGGAGCTCCATCTCGGTGGGCATGTACCCCAGCGTCCGCATGCAGTCGCCCAGCTCCCGGTAGCCGATGTAGCCATCCTGGTCTGTGTCAAACTCCTCAAAGGCAGCCTGCAGCTCTGCAGGGGAGGGAGGTCAGGCCAGGTGGCCAGGCCCAGGGACACCTCCACGCCCCCAGCAGCACGGACAGCCACTCACCTCCCAGCTCCTCGGGGCCCAGCTCACGGTCCTGCAGGGAGACAGTCCAGCATGTCCTCAAGGCCAGCCACAGCTCTGTCCCTCCTCCTCCAGTCCCTGCCTAGGCTGGCCTGCGGAGGGCCAGCTCACCAGGGCAGGCCAAGTCCCATTCCCCCGCCACTCTCTGCTAGCAGAGCGCTTCCTTGGTGTTCCGCAGCCTTGTGGCCTTGCGTGGGCTCTCACAGAGCCCTGGTGTGAGGCCACCTCCGCCCACTGCACTGCAAGGCCTAAGCCCCGCCCCCCAGCGCCAGAAGGGGCAGAGGACCCGGGTAGTTAGGGACAGGAGGGCTGAGACTGGGGCAGGAATCCCACCTCCCACCCCATCCCCGGCCCGCAGCCCAGCCCAGGTTCCCCTGACCTTTCCGAACACGCGGTTGAGCAGGGGCCCATACGCCCTCTGAGCAGCATCCTGCTGAGGGTCAGAACGATGCCGATGCCGGTGGGACTGGCGGCGGGAGGCTGGCCCAGGCAGGACAGGGGATGGCTCTCCTTTCCTCTCTTCTGTCCTTGAAGGGTTTTTGCTGCTCCTTGGGGCCTCAGGGTCCTGGACAGGGGTTTGCTCCCCAGCGCTGCCCTTCCGGGACCCCCGGGGCTTCTTTTCTCTCTTGCTCCTCCTCCTGGTCAAAGGGGGCCCCTCAGCACCACTACCTGGATTCATAACTTCTGCAGAGGGCTTCTGGAAGCTGGGGCCTGGGCCTGGTCTATGCTCTGTGGCCATGTGGGGAGAGGCGACAAGGCTGCAGGCTGCTGCTCCCCTGAGCACCTTTGGCTCCCAGGAGCCACAAAGCTGCTTAGGTGCCCAGTCTTCAGGTGACTGCCTGGGATCAGGCCCTGAGGGGGATTAGGGTAAGTGAGGTAGGCAGGCCAGGACCTAATCCTTGCCCTCTGCCGTGGGGTGGCCAGGTCAGAGCCATATGGGTCACCAGAATGGTCCTCAGCAGCAAAAGGTGCCAGGACACTGTGGCTGCCATGGGCTTCAGACTCCAGCTTGGCCACTCCTGAGCTGTGGGACTCAGTTCTCTGAGTCTCAGTTTTCTCATCTGTACGATGGGGGAACATTGCTGAAGAGTTGCACACTCAGCCCAGCTGTGTGACAGGCAGGACTCAGCCGAGCAGAGAGCACCAAGGAGGACTTCTCAGGCAGGGGATGAGTGCAGGCCTCTTACAGCCTGGTGCCATCTCCCCGGGGTAACATCCCGGATGGGGCAGAAGGCCTGCAAGACTGGGGAGGAGGCCACGGCACAGAGGTCTCAAATGCTGACTGAGGGGCAGAGGTGATGGAGGAGGAGGTGGACCCTGGGGAGCACACGGTGCGCCCTGAGCTGGAGGGACCCCGTGAGAGGGGGTTCAGCCATCTGACCTTGTGAGCATGGAGGGCCCTGACTGGTCACTTGGCCCTACTGGGCCAGGGTTAGGGTTTCCCAGAGAGCAGCCCCATGAATGATTGATGTCCTCTCAGCTTGGGTTTCCTGCCCTGCCGCCTTTGTGTCTCCGGGTGCCATGCTGCAGGCCCCTGTAGGGGGCCAGGCGGGCGGCTGGGCCACCAGGCAGGCCAGCACGCCTCACTTCCAGCCATCAGCCTGTGCCTCAAGGTAAGCCAGGTGTCACACTGGGACTTGGGGGAGTGTGCCCAGGTCTCTGATTAAGGGGCTGTGCTGCGCCAAGAGCCCAAGGGTGGGGAGGCCCTGGGGCTCATGGCCTGGTGGCTGTAACTATGGGCTCAAGCAGGATTCACCCCTGCAGGAGCTCGAGTCCCTCTCCTAGCTGCCCTGGGCGGGCTTCCTCCGCCCTCAGAGGAACATTGCATCAGGGAAGGCGGGGTGGAGATAGTAGTCCTCTTGGGTCCCGGGCCTGGGTGCCCCTAGACCACCTTGCCCTCATCACCTGCTGGTCCCTCTCCCCTCTTCTCTATTTAGCAGCTCCAGGGGACGAGTAAGGGCACCTGTCCCCAAGCTCTGGGGAGCAGGAAAGAGGCACGGGTGAGCTAAAGAGGCGAGAGCTGTTCCCAGATCAGGCTACTGGCCACAGCCTGCCAGGGCCCTGGGGTTCAGACCTCACTCCAAATTTCTAAACCATACTCTCTAAGGAGCCTCCTACTGCCAGCCACCTTTCAGACTCTGAGACCCAGAGCCCTCCTCTCTTAGAATTTTGAACACTTGAACCCAAGGCCATCAGGCAAAAAGGGGTTTTATGAAGAGCTGACAAATTGTTTGTTTTTGTTTTTTGAGACAGGGACTCACTATGCAGTTCAGGATGATCTTAAATTCAATATGTAGCCCAAACTGACCTTGAATTCGCAGAGATCCCCCTGCCTCAGCCCTCCCCCCCAAGTTCTGGGATCACAGGTGTGCACCACCATGCCCAGCTCTGAGTGGTTTTCAAACTGTATTCCCTGGAGCTCTAAGGATACTCTCCTGGCCTTTAATATGACATATTTTAGTTCATATAGAAGTTTCACTGTACTTTAAGTTTTGGGTTTTTGTTTTGTTTTGTTTTGTTTTTGAGACAAGCTCTCAGTGTGCATCTTAGACTGGCCTTGAATTCACTATATAGCTCAAGTTGGGCTTGAACACATGTGATTCTCCTGCCTCAGCCTTCCAAGTGCTAGGACTACAGGCATGCACCACCACACCCAGCCCACTATACTTTATTTAAGCAAGATTCACAAGCTTTACTGATATTTTTAAAAGTCTCTAGTTTAGTCTACTTGGATACAGATTTCATGTGGCACAATAGTTAAGTATGGTTTTTTGTTTTTTTAATTGGGGTTTGAGTCCTGGAACTGACTTTCCTACTTATGACCTTAAGCAAGTAAGTTACTTGCTTGATTCAGTGAGGCTTCTGCTCCCTTACTTGTAAAATCAGTTGTAGAACCATGTGAGGTCATCTATTTAAAATCCCTGGCAAGGACTGGGGATGTAGCTCAGAGGTAGAGTGCTTGCCTAGCATGCACAGGCCCTGAGTTCAATCCCTAGTACCATCAAAAATAAAAATAAAAATAAAAATAATCCCTGGCCAAAATAAAAAGCTGGATATGTTGGTGCACGGCTATAATCCCCGCACTCAGGAGGCTGAAGCAGGAGGATCACCATGAGTTCGAGGCCAATCTGGGCTACACAGTGAGTTCAAGATCAGCCCAAACTACATAGTAAGAGCTTGGCTCTAGAAAAAAAGGTGGGGGGGCTTAGCAGTACAAGCACCCGCCTGGCAGCATAAGGTCCTGAGTTCAATTTCAAAAAAAAGAAACTTCCTGGTGCAGGTGAACTACCTAAAAAGTGACGAAAATGACCCAAAGAGGGACAGTGATATGCCTGGAGATGCACTGCACCCTCTCCTTCATACTCAGTCATTCCTGACTTCATTGATTCACCAGGCACCCAGTCCGGTCCTGCAGTACATTGGGGACCCCAAATGGACACTGCTATGGAAGCCAACTTGGGCGCTGCTGGCCTTGGGCCCCGCACAGAACTCGATGATGAGGACTACTACCCTCAGGGTGGCTGGGACACTGTATTCCTTGTGGCCCTGCTGCTCCTGGGGCTGCCAGCTAATGGGCTGATGGCATGGCTGGCTGGCTCACAGGCCCGGCATGGGGCAGGCACAAGGTTGGCCCTGCTTCTGCTCAGCCTGGCCCTCTCCGACTTTTTGTTCCTGGCAGCAGCATCCTTTCAGATCTTGGAGATCCAGCATGGAGGGCACTGGCCACTGGGGACAGCTGCCTGCCGCTTCTACTACTTCCTGTGGGGCGTGTCCTACTCCTCTGGCCTCTTCCTGCTGGCAGCCCTCAGCCTGGACCGCTGCCTGCTGGCACTGTGCCCACGCTGGTACCCTGGGCGCCGCCCAGCCCGCCTACCCCTCT
>RJWT010003119.1:0-37760 GCA_004365215.1 Cuniculus paca | reverse complement strand
TTCTTTTATTATCTCTTCTCTAAGATGAAAATAATGTCAAAAGCCTGTTTTTCCCATTTTAGCTTTCCTGTTTTAGCTTTGCCTGTTTTTAGTATTCCTGACTTTTAAAAGTTATCAGTCCATTAGAACAACATTTTAGATGGACATTGGCTTTATCCATGGAAACAATAACTTTATAGTAATAAAATATATATTGTACAACATTTACCCCCATTTTTAAGTACTGTTGGATATTTGGTGGCATTAAGTCCCTTTGCTGGGCCAACAACCATCACCACTCTCATTCCTTTCCATGGCTGATGAACATTCCTCATTGTGCATGTGAGTCATTTTATGTGTTCATCCACCTGTTGATGGATGCTTGTGTTGTCTCCCCTTTTGCCTAACATGAACTGCTCTGCTAGGGACCTCTATGTGTGAGACTTTGCGAGGACATTTGTGTTCATTCGTCTCAGGAATAGAAGTGCTCATTGGATGGTAGCTATGTTTACCATTTTGAGGAGCTGCCAGGTTGTTTTCCCATGGTGGCACCATTTTACATTCTCATTAGCAGTGTATGAGGGTGCCAGGTCTCCCACACCCTGCCTAGTACTTGTGATTTTCCTTTTTCTTGCTAATAGCCATCCTGATAAGTATGAGGTAGTACCTCTTGGTAGTTTTCATTTTTGTTTCCTTAATGATTGATGATGTTGAGCATCTTGTTATATGCTGTTGATCATCTGTGTATCTTTGGAAAAATGTCTGTTCCAGTCATTGCCTATTTGTGAATTAGGTCATTTGGCTTTTAGTTACATTGTATGTTTTTTATATATCCTAGTTTTTAATTCTGTATCAGATATATGATTTGGAAATAGTTCTCCCATTTCTGAGGTTATGTTTTTACTCTTTTGGTAGTGCTTTTCGATATGCTAAATTTTTAAATTTCTGTGAAGTTCAGTTTCTCTATTTTCTCCCTTTTTTGCCTGTGTTTCTGGTATCTAAGAAATTACCACAAATCCAATGTTGTAAATACTTTATGTTTTCTTCTAAGAGTTTTAGAGTTTTAACTCTTATGTTTAAGTCTTAGTTTCACACATTTTGAGTTCATTTTCGTATATGGTGTTAGTTAAAGGGCCATCTTTTTCTTTTGTATGTGGACATCCAGCTTCCCAGCACTATGGGCTGAAGAGACTGTTCCCAGTAAATGTCCTTTGTCAGAAGTCAATGAGCAGTATATGTGAGGGATTATTTCCGGGCTCTCTGCTCCATTCCATTGGTCTGTACATGTTTGCCAGTACCACAGTGTTCTGATTACTGTAGTTATACAGTAAGTTCTGAAATTAAGACGTGTAATATCCTCCAACTTGTTCTTTTTCAAGATTGTTTTGCTATTCAAGAACCCTTGAGATTGCATATGAATTTAGGCTGGGCTTTTTCTGTTGGTGCAAAGAATACATTCTGTTTTCTTTTTCTTTTTCTTTTCCTTTTTCTTTTTTTTTTCTTTTTTTGGATTCTGGTATGGAAGACATCCACTTGCCCTCAGAAGTAAATCCAAAATGACATCTCCCACCCCTCCTCTGAATTGAGTCAGGGTTGGAGTCTTTGGACCATTGCGCTTTGCTTCCTGCACACTCAAAAAGTGGGGGCAGGTCTTAGACTTGATCTTATAATCAGTCTGCACTCATCTGCTGGTGAAGACTGGTAGTCAGCTGTGTCCTACAGAAATAGCTTGAGGCATAAATGCTGGGCAGACTCAAAGGTAGCCACAGCACTTTTTATGGGCTGCTGAACCCATCTGAGCCCTGCCAGCCAAAACTCAGAGCTTATGTATGGAAGGAGAAGACAGGAAGTCCTGGTATCATTGCTCCCAGGTCTCCCAACAGAAGTCCCTTCCACTGTGTAGAACCTTTTGAAAGCAGATGGTTCTGGAGATGGGTCATCTTGTGACCAGTGGCCAAGTCATACCTCCCAGCTTAGCTAGAGTTGGTGACTGGTCACATGTAGGCCTTGACACCAGGACAGGTCCTGGAGAATTAATAATAATGGCAGATAAAGTACATGTTGTCAGCAGCTTCATGTCATGACAACAGGAGGCCTGCTTCCACCAAAATGTGATATTCAAAGGAAAGGCTACCTGAGAAGAAAGCTGTAGGACATCACTGTTCCATGTTTTGACAGCCTTGGAGATGATGTTGTCTCTGCTGCAGTGTGCTTCCCATCCTGCCTCTTTCTCCTGTGACCCTTATACGAGCGAGGAATTCCTGCCACAAGGATGTTGGTCTTGATCTGTCTCCCCTCAGTGACTGTTTTCTTCCTCCACAAGCTTCCAATGGCTTCACAGGCCCTGAGCTGTCAGTGTACCAGGTGAAACCTACCATTTAAAGAACGATTTCAGTGTGTATTTGCCAATATGAAAATAAGTATTGACAAACTCATAATCTTCTTAATTCTGAACATCCAACCTGTAACTTAGGGTTGAATCATTACATCTTTAAAATGCCCTGTGAATTAATGCACTGTTTTAGGGGCAGGGGATTCTAATTTATGGACCCTTTACTTGGTTTCACAGAAATCCCTGTGACTCTGTCTATGGACTCTTCCTCTATATCCCTTCTCCTGACCTTAAAAACACAGAAAAATAGGAACATTACTGAACAGGTAGGACAATCAGGGTTCACTAGTTTTGCATATCATTCTAATTTCAAAAAGAAAAACGTGTCTTCTAGAAAACAAAGCAAATAAATCTCGTGTCTACTATGTCAGCATAAACATGATGATCTGTTTATCCCTGTTGCAATTGAAAGTGAAGTTGGATAGTATTTAGATCAATTTATCTTCTACAGTGGTACAAAATATACATGCAGCCATGTAATTTATTTCCTGTGAACCTCAAGATTTAAGACAAAGAGAAAGAAGCTCTCAAGGAATGTAAAGAATTCTTATTAGCTTGCTAGTATTGACTGTTCTAAAGCTAAAAGAAAAAATCCCCAGTGTTTTCTGAACCTGTCAATGTTCCACTGACTCCTGTGAACTTACTGCTACGTTTGTACAACTTGCAGAGGTGAGAGAGCAAGCACATACCTGTGCCTGCCCACTTGTATCATTCTGGGTTTTCCTTCTCCTCCCCAGGGACTGTGTCTTCTCACTTGCTTCTGGCACTGTGCTCTTGTGAGAACCTGATGAATACATTGAGCACTCAGAAATGAGAAGAACGTGCCTGCCCTGCCACACACAAATGTGTGTAGCTCTGACAGGGTCTGCATCTCCCAAAACCCATTTAACCCAATTGTACTTTTGCAGGGTAGGGTAACTGGCTAAAAATTGCCCCCAGTGTAATTCTTAAGACAACAGTGTTTACCAACTCACAGTGTCCATGGGTTGGATATGGTCACAGCTAGGCTGGGCTCCCTGCTCAGAGTTTCATATGACTGTTGTAGTTTCTTTCTGGTGATTGTAGGATTGAGGTTGTGTTTTCTGTCTGGCTGCTGGCTGGAGCTTCCATCAGCCCCTGGAGGCTCTGGAGTCCCAGCCATGTAGCCTCTAGGCCAGCAGAGAAGGACCTGTCTGTATACCTCTGCCTACAGGACTCGTCCAGCAGAGAAGGACCTGTCTGTATACCTCTGCCTACAGGACTCGTCTGATGCAATGAGGCCCACTCAGGCAATCTCCCTTTTGCTTAAAGTGAAGTGATTACGAAGACAGCAGCAGAATCTCATCACAGCAACATCCTGTGGTATTAACTGGTACGTGAACACACCAAGAGGACAATGAAAGGCCAGAGCCGACTGAAAGACCCACCAAGAGCTGAGCTGTGTGCCCAACCAAGCCTGCCCTTACCACCATCCTGCTGTGACACTGTGGCTATGTCTGGCATTGCAGGTCCTTACCAGAGCAGGTCAGGAAGTGACAAGTGCTGGTAACCTTTATCACGAGTGAGTCTGAGACAAGGATTCCTGGGAGGGGTCTTGTGAGGATGTGCTTGCAGGGGAAACCAACAGGACAGGGAGCAGCCACAAGGCTGCAGCTCTCTACCAAGTCCTAAGAAGCTCAGGCTGGCCTTGCAGTAAGTACTCCAGAGACCGACACCCCAGGCCACACAGGCTGCCTCAGGTGAAAGCACTCAGGGGCCATGTCCTTGTCTCAGGAGGGTGGTTTCACAGTACCTGTTAAGGCAGAGTAAGAGGTGGGTGCTGAAAACAGAGGCAGCCTCTACAGCAAGGGCAAAGATAGCTCAGGCTGGGTGTCCATGTCTAGATTCCAGTTTAGAGCTGTTTGAAGGCTCATGAAGTTTTTCAGTTACTTTTCATGGAGGCAGGGTTCCACAAAGGTGTGCATGACAATTCCGAGAGGGCTCAACAGAGGCAGGCATGACCTGGAGTCTGGGTCCCACAGCATCCACTCACTCTGAAGAGCACCCAGATGCAGCTTTGACTTTCCTGCTTGTCTGAGTGTGGCCTATATATTATTACACCAGGATTGAATCTGGGGGTGTGTCCATGGCACAGAATGGCTTTATTCTAAAAGAGCCAGTAAACCATTTAGGCATGAAGGATCATACCTGCTACTAACTTTTTTTAGCAAGTATGCTTGAATGTAAGAAGTATATTGTGTATTAGTTCATCTTCAGTTGCTGTAACAAAAACCTGAAGCTGAGTTCTTTATAAACAAAAAATTTTTATTTCACACCCAGTCTTAAAGGCTGGAAATCTAATATCAGGGTGCACCTAACCCCTGGTGAGGGCCCCTGGCCACCTCATGGCTGGTGGTCATCATTCTCATGGTGGTTTCACTTTGTAGACTGGAGATGTCTTCTGGGGATCACAATGATTGACTGAGTAACCCAACTGGTATTTAGAGAAATGGGGAGGATAGTTCAACCTGGAAGTTACCCAATGACACCTATCCTTTGAACGTTTGCTGGCTGTTTCTATGGGTGAGAGACCTGTTCATGAGATGTGCAGATCAGATGTCTCAGATAGGCACAGGTGGCTTCATAGTCGTAGCAGATGTTGATCAGGTCACAATACAGCTTCCTCTTGTACAGTATTCCCACCCCCACCTGAGGTGGGGGGTAGGAGGAAAGGCCCCAAGTGTGTCTGGAGGGTTATACAGAGCCCCAAGTACAGTATGGTCAGCCTGAACTCCTGGTACTGTTTCCACATAGTATCAGAATTAACCTGCCCTACCATGTTTATGCCTCAATACTTTGCTTGCTTCTTATGCTTTAGGGCCATTCTGAAGTAAATTAAGGGCCACCTGGACACAAGCACTACAGTACATGACAGTCTGATCACCAAGTCAACTACTAAATGACAAGCAGGGAGATAGTGCATTTGGTGCAGATAACCTAGACAAAGGGATAATTCATTCACTGGGCAGGACTGAACTGGACAGGACAGGGTAGTATGGTACAAAATTTTGCCACACCTTAGAATAGGGCATAATTTAAAATGTAGGGGTTGTTTATTTCTGAAACTTCTCCATTTAATATTCAATCCAAGGTTGGGTACAGGTAACTAAAACCATAGATTAAGGGGGACTACTGAACCAAGAGTAGTTGAAGTCACAAGTGGCATCATTCCTTCTGCTACTCGCCTCTCCCACCACCCATCCTTTGGGTGATGTGAAAGATACCGAGAAAGCCCAGCAGAAATGAATATGGGACTGGAACACAGTCCTCAGTACTTCCTGTTGGACCTCACACACTCATACGGATGTGATGCTCACAAAGATGCTGTAGAAGATCTCTAGTCTTCACATCTGCAACTGTGTGGAAGATGCAGCACCTAGCAGAGAGCAAGCATCAACATTTGTACTGTGGTTCAAAAGAAGTCATGGCCACATAGTCATCATGCTGCACAAATCTTTCCCATCAGAAACCTAAAGCCAGGCTAGTGAGCGGGGCTTGTATCTGGGGGAACCGAACATAGAAGTGCTAAGCAGAACCCTCTGAAGATGGCAGAAGAACAGGCTAGACTGAGTCATGCTGCTTCCTCAGGCCATCTATCCCCTCAAATACCCCTGGGTGAAGAGTCTGCCACACAAACTGCCCATCAGGGAGGTGGTTTAATAGCCTTATTATCTGTTCAGCATCTGCCTTGGCAAGTTGACCACAGGAGATGAGCATCTGCTTCATGTCCTATTTATTAGTAATATCTAACCCATTTTAATTCTGCAAAACTGTATTTATTACACACAGAAGATACAATGACATATGGCAGAGAAAGTACTATCCTGCTTCCAAACTTAGAGGCTGAAGTGAGAGGCCCAAAGAGAGATCAGGAGCAGCTCCCCAGGAGTCAGCAGTTTAAGAACAAAGGAAGGGTGACCTTAGAAAGATACTAGCATGCTGGCTGGCTCAGCCTGCTTCATGAACTATACAGCCCAACCACAGACATTTAGTCTCAGTTCTTGAGGCTAAAAGTTCAAGATCCAAGTATAGGCAGGGCTGGTTTTCTCCAAGGCCTGTCTCCTTGGCCATGGACAGCACCTCCTCCCTGTGTCTTCTGTGCCCAAAGAGAGAGGAGGAAATCTCTTCTAAGGGCACTAGTCAGACTGGATTAGGACTCTCTGTGCATTATTTTTTGAAGGCCCTATCCAAATACAACCATGTTTGGGGTCAGGGACCATATGAAAGACATTTGGTCCAAAACCTGGTAAAGAATGAGAAGGAAGAGACAAAGGGGAAAAAATGGGGCAAGGATGGCAAGGATGGGGATTGGCAGATGGGAAAGAAAGTTATGGTCTAGCAGAGGAAAGTCTACAAGAGGAAGCTCTATTGTTACCTGAACAGTCAGCATCTGCTACGGCTATGAAGCCACCTGTGCCTATCCAAGACATCTGATCTGCACATCTCATGAGTAAGATGAGGAAGCATGCAGAGAGTGTCTGCATGCTGGGGACTGAAGCATTTAATCCAAGGTCTGAAGTTCACTGCAGTGTCCCATGCAAGTCCATATCAGGAGACCAATGGGTCTGTGATGGAAAGCTGAAAAGTCTATGCTGGAAGGCTAAAGTATGCAAGGTGGAAGCCAAAGAGTCTGTGCTGGAAGCCAGGAGACCACGTCCAAGCTGAGGGAGAAGACCAGAGAAATGGTACAATTACAGTCTTCTTTCCTGTAGCCTAACATGGGGTCGTAGCTGGTATTTAGAACTACCTTCTTCCACTACCCATTCTGTATTCCCTTGGCCTTCAGCAAGCACCTCAGCATGTCTTGGTTCTTTCCCTGGTGGAGTGACTCATACCTTCATTCCTCAGGGTTCTGGACCACTTGACAAAGCACAGTGCCTTCCTTGATGAAAGTGATCCTATGTAATCAACTTGCCACCAGGTCACAGGTGATCACCCCAGGGAATGGTGCCATATCAGGGACTCAGTGCTGATCTCTGCTGCTGGCATATTGGGCATTCAGCAGTGGTTATAGCCAGATCAGCCTTGGTGAGTGGGAGTCTGTTGGTGAGCCCATGCATAACCTCCATCCCTATGACCATGACTACTCTATTCATGTCATGTCATTGCCCATTGGGCAATGACAGAGATAGCTGAAAAAGGACATTGGCCACTATCCACAGAATGGGTCATCTTATCCACTTGATTATTAAAGTCCTCTTTTGCTGATATTACCTTTTGGTGAGTGTTTACATGGGAAACAAATATTTTTATATGCTTTGCCCATATGGAGAGGTCTAGCCACATGTTCCTGCATAATGTGCAAAGCCATCTGTAAACCAGGCCCTAGCCTTCTTTTCCTCTGACAGGTGATCATATGGTACACCCCACTTCTGGTACCAATTTTGTTGTAATCAGGGTTAACAAGGAAAACAATTTAATACAGGACACATAATTTACAGAATTATTTTATAATTGTCACCCAAAAAGTCAAATACAAAAAAAGTGCAGGAAACCTTTCCACACACTAAAGACCCAAAGAATCCAACTGGGGCCCTGGATCCCATGGCAGTGTCCTTCATAAGTCCAACTGAAGACCTAGAGCTGATGACAGTGTCTCATGCAAGTCTGTTTCACATATCTGCACTGGGAAAACCCAAAGGTCAGTGGTGAAAGCTAGAAAGTCTGTGCCAGCAGGCTGAGGGATCTTCACTGAATCCAGGAAGCAACACCCAAATTAAAAACCAGAGCTCCCCTGACCATCTTCAGTGACAATCAGGTCCTGAGCTCCTTTGATGATGAGAACAGTCAAGTTCATGGCAGGAAGCCAGCATAACAAGCTTCTCCAGGATATTGAACAACACACCATCTTCCCCACAGAAGCTAAAAAGCAATGCTCAAAGTAAGGACCAGAGCTTCCCCAAAGTGAACTATAGCCATTCTTAGCAACAACAAGGTCCCAAGCTCCTTTGATGATGAGAACAGCCAAGTTCATATCAGGAAAGATCAGCAGGCTCCTTCAGCAGAACCAACAGCACCAGGAGAACCAACAATACCACTTTTTCCTCTCCAGTTCTCCTTTTTATGTTGCTGGCAACAATTCTCAGGTGTGCCATCCACACCAAGCACCACAATAATTCATTTCAGCTGGGTGTTACAAGTTGACCACCAGTTGTCAATTCAGAACACCAGCTCAGTCTGTAGCTGCAGTGAGAGCCCCATCATTTCAGCCACTGCAACACAGAACCTGAGCAAGGGCCGCTCCATCACTGGTTCCATCTCTTCTAGTCACCTTGGGGGTAAAGGAAGATTGGGAGAGTAACAGAGGACATGGGGCAAGGCTGGTCCTTCCCATCTCTAGGAGAAAAGGTGGTTGACAATCATAGCAACTAGTGTCCTGGAAGCACAAGGCCTGGATACTTGAATTCTAAGCCTCAGTTACTCAAGCAGAAGAGTTGCAGAGGTTGCAGCAAAGGGGTCAGAGCCTGCTAGCAAGGATGAGGCAGTTGTGGTGAGCCCCATAAGAGGTCTGTGGAGGTTGGGTAGAGACCCTTCCTGGATATCCTCTGTATGGTGGGTGGAGCTATTGTCTGAATAATAAAGCCAAGGGGCCACCTGAGCCCTCTGGCATAGAGGTCTCAGCAAAACCCTCAAGAGAGAAGAAGAGATGGAGGAGGATTCCTGCTAAGGAGAAAGAGGAAGCCACCCAGACTTTGGGGACCAGTCTGGGATGGGGCAGTCTAAGTTTCAGCACATCTTCATAATGTGATGCCCCTACAGGATCAATAGGGAACTGCTGGTAGATTATGAAAGAAATGTCCATACAAATAAAGCACAAGTGGGCCCTGAGGATGTGAAAGACTCCAAGAAGATTCCCCTCCCTGAACTGAATTGTGAGCAGCCCATTAAGTTTCAGAGCAGCCACAGGGAGCATCAGAACACAAAAAGGAGAGAATGGCACCTGCTGCTGACCCACGGTGATGGCAGTGCTGTGGTGGCCAACCACATGCCTGCGTGGCCTGTGTGGTACAGTCAGTCAGTGAAGCCTGTGCTCAACCCACTTATGCACTCCCCCCACCCTTGTTGTTTGTGATACACAAAGCGGCAGATGACTGGATGCAGATGAATCCAACTCACACCCTCCTCACACAACCTCTACCCAGCAATATACAAGCTGCTTTTAGTGAGCTACTGCTGTGTACTCAGCCTTTTAGCAACAGGGAGACACTTGGGATGCCCTAGATTGTGTGCAACCCTGGGTTTAGATTCTCTGAGCTTTGCTTTTGCATCTTCTTTACTTTAAGAACTTCCAGCAGGGAAAACTAATCAAATGTAGAAAGGCATTCAATCTGACAGTGTCTGTGAAATTTTTTGGTGATATTTCCATCAGTGAAGGGAGAAAAATGCAGTGAATGAAAAGGAGACCAATAAGAGGTATGAAATAAACAGAAAGCATTGGCTCTTGAATAGTGTTGCCTTGAAAGCCAGGGCATGTGTAGATATTTTTTTCCTGTCCTGCACTGAGGATCCTGGCTAAACAGAGGTTCCTGTGAAAACCTTCAGCTCTTTCCTTTTTCCAGCTTACTTGCCTTCCATGATCTAGCTCCCTGAACCAGGTCAGAAGGTCGGAAACAGATTTGACTTCTTGTTTGCTAAATATTTGAACATGTTTTTCACACCTGTCCTCAGGGTTCCCTCTCCTCAGGGCTCTCTACCCCCAGGACTCTCCTCTACTTCAGGGGCTTGTCTCATTCTCAGGGCTCCTGTCTTAGTCTCTTGCCTATCGCTGAACACAGTACCCAACAATCACAGGAGAGGTTTATTTTGACTCATAATTTTTAGAAGTGTAAGTCCTTGGTCAGCCAACTCGAAGGCAGAAATGGCATGGTGGATGGACCAGGCAGAAGAAAGCTGCTCACATCATGGCAGCCAGGAAGCAGAGAAACAAAGGAGGAGCCAGGGAGGAAGATACACCCTTTCAGGTTATGCCCTTGGTGACCTGCCTCTAACTATGCCCCCCCTCCTAACCACATATTCATAACATTTCACCCCTAGCCTCCAAAATATACACACCTCTTTATGCAAAATGCATTTAGTCCATCTCTAAGAGTAATGAAAGTTTTAACAGTTCCAGCATTGCTGAAAAATACAAGCCAAAAGTCTACTTTGAAACTCAGGCAAACTCTGAGCTATGATCCCCTATAAATTCAAAAAGAATGTTAATCACTTCCAACATACAGTGGCACAGGGTAAGCGTTTTTATTCTAAAATGGAGAAATAGGATAGAAAGAAATGGAACTGAAGCAAGATCAGAACACAGTAAAGTAAACATTAAATCCTGTAACTCCATATCTAGCACCCAGGGCAAGTTGTAGCAAGATATGGGTTCAAAAGGGCATGGGAAAGCCCATCCCTATAGCACTGTTGTAGTCCTCATGGTTCTCACATAGGGTGATTCTGCCCAATGCCTGTGGTCTTCTTCAGCAGACATTCCATATTCTTAGATTCTCACACTTCCTTGTGTCTCCACTGCACTTTTGGTCTCACTCTTATGGCTTCATATACTGCCATTTTAGCGGCACACTCCCTGACCTCTCAATCCTTCTTCTGAAATCTGGGTGGAACCCTGCTAGACCCCACAGTGCTTTTTTTTTGTATGCTGAAAAAACCATCACCACATGGATTGCACCAAGGTCTGCCACCAGCTGGAGCAATAGCCAGACCCCTTTGAATCACAGCTGCAGAGGCCTCTGCATGTCTGGATGGATGAGCACTGTGAAACAAATCCTGAGGAACCAATTCCCTAGGTGGCATCTCTCAACCATGGGGCTCAGGGCCTTTCTTCTCAGATTAAAGCTTTACAGTTTCACACTTATGAACCTGTGAAGGATAGCGACTTGCTGATTCCTAAGATTCCCTCAAGACATTTTTCCTATTGCCCTGATGGAAAGTACTTGGCTTCTTTTGAATGCTAATCTTTTTAATAACCATACTCTCCTTTGCCCCAACTTTGCAGGCACTTCCTTTCAGGCAACACTCCAAACTTCTCAAATGGACTTTTTGTTCCTGATTCTCACTGCAAACCTGGCTGAAAGCAACCAGAAGAACCCATGCCACTAGCTGAATGTGGGACTGCCTTGAAATTTCCTCTGCCAGATAAATCAGTCTACTCCCCTGCTTAATCTGTCTCCTGCAAAATCTCAGGACACTGGAAAAACGTAGACAAATTTTCTGCCAGAGCATAATATACATGACCTCTGATCCATCTACCAATGAAGTGCTTGTTCCCAGCTGAAACCACCTGAGCCTGACCTTTATTCTTTGCATTGCTATCAGCATTCTGCTCTTGTGACTTCTGACCAGCATTGCACTTTAACCACTGTTCACAATATTGTAGGCCTTCGCTAGCCTGCCTCTTCAGATTTTTCCCATAAAAAAATTCCGTAGCCTCATGAACTATATAGTCAGTTAGTCATGGCAACAACCCTACTCCTGGTGCCAAAATTTTAGTCACTTTCTCATCACTGAGACAAAATACCTGATACAACTTATAGGACAAGAGGTTTATGTTGGCTTATGGTTTTTAAAGGATTTGGTCCATGTATTTTAGCTGTCTCCAAGGCAGCAATAGATGGTAGAAAGACTAGGTAGAGGAAAGTGACTCAAGTCATGTCTGCCAGAAAGCCAAGAGAAGCAAGGAACCAGGGTGGGACAGCTACTTTCAATGTCTTGCCTCCAGTGACCTGCCTCTTCTCACCAGACCCCACCTCATAACAGCAAACTCAACCATGACCTCCTCCTTCCCAGGACTTCATGCTCCCTAGGGGTCCCCTCTCCCCAAGACTCCTCTCCTATAGTGTTCCCCTAATCCTCATAACTCCCCCTTTCTTCCCCTCATTTCCCCCTCTCTGTTTCCTCCAGAGCTTCCCCTTTTACCCCATTTTCCTTCCTCCCTCCCCTCTCCCTGAGACACTCATTTCCCCAAGGGTTTCCCTCTCTCCCAAGACTTCTTCATGCTTTCAGCTGCCATGCACAGGACCAGGCCTGACCAAGGCTGAGGTGCTCCCTCACACCCTGTACCTGCTCCCTTCCATCTCCAGGCTTCCTAGTTACCTAACCGGGAACACCTTTTCATCTTCTGATTTTGTCTTAGAAACAAAAACATCATATCTATCTTATTGTTTTTCCATCTGAGTTCCCTGGAAGATCAATCCCTCTGATAAATCTTCATATCTTGAAGCACCTGCTCTGCTGTTTCCAAGAATTGATCAAGACAAACATCAAAGCACATCAGCATGATCTCTGTAAGTGCCATGATCTCTGTTAGAGGCTCTGGGAATGTCTGAAACAATAGTTAGCCAACTAAGTAAAAATCATGAAGGGGTGGGTGACTGAACAGCTACTTCCCTTTCTTCTGCACCAAATCCTAATGAGATTCTTTGACACACGCAGCTCCGTCATTGACTTGTGACAATGAGGCTCAGACTTTGGGAAACTGGAGCACTGAGCCAAACCAGGCCACCAAGTAGAGCCTAAAAGCCAACACAGTGTCCTCAGATCAACTCCTGCTGTGGACCAATACTCCCCCACCTGCCTTAATTTCCTATGTGGAAGCCCTCAAGTGGGGCTTCAAATGAAGTCATGGGAATAGGGCACTGATGATGGGATGAGATTGAAGCCCTCATAAGAGACCAAAGAACTATCTTCCCCTTTCCCCCTCTCTTCCCTTCCATCATGAGATGACAGCCCCTGCAACCCAGAAAAGCCCTCTCCAGAACTTGACTATCCAAGTACCTGATCTTGAACTTCAGCTTCCAGAACTGTGAGAAATAGGTATCTGTTGTTCAAGCGTGCATCTAGGGCTTTTATTGCCATGGCTTGAGAGGACTAAGACAACCAGAATCTCCAGCTTTGCAATGCTAGATTTCCCAGAAGAAAGAGGAGGTCATAACAGTTTCCATGGCTGCCCATCAGGTGCTCTTTGGAGGATCACAAATGTCATCACCATAGGAACTGTATTTGTTGGGTAAAGGTATAAGGTTTGGAGATGGCTGTGCCTATGGGGTAGCCAAGACCAGTTTTCTAGTCTTGCTCTTCTGCTACCAACCACCTAATGACAGCAGTTTCTTCCACAACCATGTCACCATTTTCTGTGCTTGATTATTTTACCCAAGTATTTAGTTTTCCTAGGGAAAACTCCACAAGCATAGTTAGATCGTTCATGAGTCTTGGTAGAGAAGAAGAAGGAAGATTTGTTTTTCAATCCCTGTCTAAATTCATTGTCAATGCAGCACTGTCTGCACATGAGCAGCACTTCCAACTGGGCATAAGCCATAGAAAAGCCTGCTTCAGTAGAATCCCTGAACAACTTGGCAAATTGCTGAGCTCTGAGTATCTACACCCATGTGCAGAGATCCCTGAGCACAGCCTTCAGAAAT
Source organism: Cuniculus paca (assembly GCA_004365215.1). Lineage (NCBI taxonomy): Eukaryota > Metazoa > Chordata > Mammalia > Rodentia > Cuniculidae > Cuniculus > Cuniculus paca. The sequence continues at coordinate 23,954 of RJWT010003119.1, read as the reverse complement.
AATCCGTTAAAAAATGCAGAGATTATAGGCAGGAAAATGTTCTTTGTATAAATGTATGAGAGAAAGACAGAAATGTTCTCTATCTTTGCCCTTCAGAATATTAAATTCCCACACTTTTATATTATGCTTGGATTTACCATCATTATGTAATTGTTAAATGTCCTCTTTCATTTTCATCCGTGAAATGCAGTTTCTCTCAGTCATCAAAATGTAAAATAAGTATTCTTTAGTCGCCTGCTTTCTGTCTACTGTTTCCAAAATGTGAAACATGAGAGCATCATTTCTCACGGCCCTGTACTCCAAGTGCACTTTGACAGTAGTGGTGCTAGGTCAGTAATGTGGGACAGAAAGAGGAAATTAGTTGGCTAATTCCCAGCTGCTTATTTGGAACTGATGAAAAAGTCCTTTTGGCTCCAGACGTCTACTATACCTCCTTCTGCCCTGCTTTTACTTTCTCTTTTGACCTTAACTACAGGGAACTGTAGCTGCCTCTTGGTTTGCAACACAGACGGCCATACTGCAGGCCTCCTTGTGTGTCCCCAAGCCTCCCGGACCACTGCTCCAGAGCACAAAGTCTCTGCGTGGGTTTGATGTGTACGAGACTGCTGTTGTTAGGTGGTTGGTAGCAGAAGAACAAGACTAAAGGACTGGTCTTGGCTGACCCCATAGGCACAGGCATCTCCAAACCTTATACCTTTACCCAACAAATATAGCTCCTAAGGTGGTGACATCTGTGTTCCTCCAAAGAGCACCTGATGGGCAGCCATGAAAATTGCCCAGAGAGGAAGAGTGCTTCCAATATACCAACATGGTGGCACACAATGGTCCCATCACTTACGTACTCTCAAGCCAACAGCCCCACCATGCTGTCAACTTGCCTATGGGCACATGTGTTGTCTCATAGTTTTATTTTGCATACCTATGCTCACTGAGTTTGATCAGGTATCTGTATACCTGCTGCCTTTGAGACTCACCTTCTGATAGTTTCACCATTTCTGTCATTGTCTTATGGCCTGTAGGAGTCTTTTCACATTGAGTTGCAAGAGTTCTTGGTTTATTATGGATGCAAATCATTTCCATATTCTGGACTTTGAGAAGATTGTCTTCCAAAATTCCAGCTGTCTGTTCATTGTGTTCATTGGACCCTAGTGATCAGAAATGATAATTGTGGAGATGGGATATAGCTCAGAGAGGCACAACATCTGCTACAAATGGTAATTGTTATGCTTTCACACCCAATATTTGGCCTGATCATTTATTCTCTTGGGGTTTTGGTTTAAAAAAAATTCTTTCCTCCTTTTTAGATCTCAAAGCTCTACACTTTATCCTATTGACTTTTTAATTTTATGTTTATACTGAGATGATTAGTCCAGCCCAAGTCTATATTTACCAGGACAAAATTAAAAATCCAGCTTCATTTTTTTCTGCATATAATAATCAAAGTTATCAATCCTAAACTTTGGGAAACCTGTCTTTCCTCTGTTACTGTCACTCAGCTCTTGATTTCATTTGTGTGAAATGCCTTCTTCTAATATTTTATTTCAACCTCTTTTGTCTCCTTTTATTTAAAATCAATCTCTTGTATATAGCACATAGATGGATCCTGGTTTTCATTAAGTCTTTGAATGGCTGTAGGTTCATTTCTGAATCCTAGTTTGTCTGTGTTTTCTTATTGGTCTGTGTTTTCTCCAATAGCAGGACCACACAGCTGTTGCCAACATGGGTTTTGTTGTGGCTCACCATAAGGTTGTCCCCATTTGCATCTATATTTTAAAATTGACTTTGCTATTCATGTGTTTTCCCTTTTCTAAATAAACTTAAAATGATGTTTTTAGTTTACCTAAAATTCCAGCTGAGATTCTTATTTGCATCGCAAAGAATAGATTTGAGCAATACTGACATCTTTACACCGTCAAATAATCCCATCTGAAAACATATGCCCCCATTTGTTCATGTCTTTTTCACCCTTCAGTAGTTTTAAAATGTTTCTTCATGAAGAGCTACTCTATTCTTTCATAGGCTAATTCTTGATTATTCATTCATTAGATACTCTTTTCTTTGACACATATTTACTGAGTGCCTTTCGTCATTCTAAGCACGTAGGGGTATAGTAATAAAGAAAACAAGACAAGACTCAGCCCTCATGGAGTGAGATTCTATGGGTATAATAAAGTGCATTCTGCAGCTTTATGCAGGTTACATCTTAGCATATAATTATACAGAATATAAAGAGATATTTTAGCATTTGTATTTTTGTTGAAATTGTAAATAATATCTTATTTATTACACTGTTTTCTAGTTAGCTATTGCTGAAGTGGAGAAATGATAATAGGCTGATTTTTGCAGCCTGAGTTTCCTATTAGTCCTAAAATACATCTGTCCTATTAAGGGAAGATTTTGCAGAGGATCTTACCAGCCACAAATAATAGCAGTTTGTCTCCTTTTTACCACTTTTTAAAATTTGGTTATATAACTGAATGGGTTTCATTCTGGCAGATTCATACATACACATTTTCCTCTGCCATCCCCCCGGTTTCACAGTTTGGGAAGCTTCAATTTGTATAATGTATTCTGTTTATAACCATCCTCTCTATTACCCGCTCTTACTCCCTCCCCTCCCTGATCTATACCTTTCTTTCACTCTTTACACTTTATTTCATTTTCATATCTTATACCTTTGACCAAAACAGCAAATGTTGTGTTAAATAGTAGCAGACAGCAGGCATCTTTGGATTGTTCCTGGTCTTAGTAAGGATTATAAATTTTCTATGCTACTATCTATTGTAAGTTTTATTATATTGCCTTTTTCAAGATAGTAAATTTCCTTTTATTCTTTGTTTTCTGACATTCTTTTTCAAAGAGAAAAAGTAAGCATAATGTTAAAAATCATTAAATGAGGTTTTTGGCATCTACTGAGAGTACAATTTTACTATTCTCCTTTAATCCACTGTGAGTATGAAGGTTTAAGAAAAATGGTCACAAATTTCTTGGCAGTCCTCCCCTGAGATGTGGCGTCTTTACCTTCCCCCTTGTGTGTGAGGAGACATGATCTCTGTGAGCAGGGACCTTGGTGGGAGTGGTGCTGCATGGCCTCCTTGGCCCCTCACTCTGGGGATCCACGCAATACTGAAGTCTGGCTGCTTGGGACTACCACACCCAATTGGTCATGTGGCAGCCTTGGGTTATGAGAGTGAGCTTCCTTGGAGAGTTCCCCCCAGATTTCTGACTCACGAAACTCTGAGCAGCACGGGAATACTTTTTTGCATCTGCAGTAACTAGAACTTGTGACTAGTTTGTCGGTAGTTTTTCTGATGTTCATTTATACTTGCACAGATGAGATGAACTATACTTGATCATGATGTATTGATGTTTGTGTATATTGTGTTGAATTTGGGATCTATGTACACCTGGGATCTTCACATTCACACTCAGATGAGATGGCCTGTGCTTTCTCTCCATTTTCTTGGTGGGGGGCATTGTTCAGCTGTGCTTCAGCACAAATGTGGTTGACAGCCTGGTACTGCCCTGTGGGATCCACCCCTCCTCCTCCCCAAAGAAAGGGAGAGCAGACTGGCATGATGACTTAGCTACATGGGATAACCTCCCCCAGGATCTCTCCAGTGAGCACTTGCTCTGGCCCTCCAACAGCGTGGCCACATTTCTCTCATGACTATAACATGGCCCGAAGCTCTTCCTCCCACTCTCCTCTCTCCTCTCATAATGCCAGACCTGCACTGTGGTCCACAGCTGTCCCCCATCTCCTCTCTCACTCCACCACTGCAAAGCCCTTTTCTAACACCCACCCCAACACCTCAGAGAGTGACACTAAAAACAGGGTGGCTGCAGTTGAGACTTATGTGGTCATAGTAGAGCATGTCACCCCCAACCAAATGTGACCATAAGGGTGGGGGGGAGTTTGGAGACAGACACATGGAGGTTGTTCAGGGCTGGAGGCAGTGATCCTCCTATAAGCCACACAACACCAGAGATCACCAGAGAAACCCACCAGGAGCTAAGGAGGCCTTCACAGATCCTCCATGCAACCTCAGGATCTGTAACACTTTGGCCTCCAGGGATATGAGGAGTAAACGCCTGCTGCTGGAGCCACTGCAAGTGGTGCTAGTGATGGTAGCCGGAGCCAAGAGCACCCCTTATCCCCAGCAGAGCTCCTGCCACAAGTCTCTGTGTTTCTGACCCTTCCTGGGTTCCCTCTGAGAGCTGCACATGCTGACTTGGAGTTCTGGCTTTGTTGTGGTCTTGAGGAGAGCAGACTGCCATGGCCACCCTGGACCTCCATCCAGAGAGGAAGCTACTCCTCCGAACAGCCATGAAGGGGCAGTGTTGAAGATGGGAAGCTCTGAGAGCTCAGTAGGTCCTGCTGCTTTGTGCTAGTGAGGAGCTTGGCTAGGCTAGGGCACTGCTGTCTTTCTGTTAGAGACACTACTAAGCCAAAAAAAAAGCCAAAGCAAAGATTCAGATAGTGAAAGTCCTGTAACTATACCTGAGTTTTTACATTATGAATAAAATTGCAATATATTCAGCCTAATTCTTGTATTGGCCAGGGTTTTTCAGAGAAACTGGACCTATAGGCTGTGTTCATACAAACAAAAAGGCTTGTAAGGAATTGGCTCACATAAGTGTGGAAATGAGGCTGGCATCAGGCTAAGAACCAGGAGCTGATATCCGGGGCAGTTGAAGTCTATGAACCATCCACAGAGAAGATCTCTTGCTTGGGGAAGCCAGATTTTATTGTTTTCAGGCCTTTGACTGATTGGACAAGACCCACCTACATCTTGGGAGGTAATCTGCTTTATTCTATATCTAGCAATTTAAATGTTAATCTCATCTAGAACATTTCACAGAAATACCCCAAATAAAGCCTTACCAAATAAATGGGCACATAAAACTCATCATCATGCTGCATTTATGAGGATTGGTGGAGAGCTGAACACCCTTCAGTAAGGACACACAGTATTCTGTTCAGAGGCACAGACAGGAGAGGGGTCTGAGGCAGGAAGGGAAAGAGAGAGGTGGGACAAGGGGGAGGTCAGGAAAGTGAAGCCAGAGGATAAGACCTAAGATGAGCAGCACTGGACACCTCCAACGGGTATGGCTGGCCACCTGGCGGGAGAGCACCAGGACAAGTTGCTTCAGTTATTATTCCATTTGGAATGCTGGCCATTGCTTAGGTTAGCCATCATTGGCTTTGTTGATGATTAGTATTCGCTTTGAAGGAAATGGCTAAAACAGTTGCTATAGCTGCCGATGTTTGGGGCAAGGGAGAGACAGTGATCAGCAATATCATCTGTGTGTCAGATGAAATCAGACCAAGATGTTTCTTTTGAACATCTTTCATAACTGTTAACAGAAGGAAGTGGATTTTTATACCACTTACGTTACCTGGCTGTGTTATATCACCTCAGTAAAAGTCCGTGTGTAGAGTCAGGGGATCCAAATTTAAGTCTTTGGAGGACAGCTAGTGGCTCTAGGACTGGGAAAACTCAACTCTCAGTCATGGTCTCCCACCATGACTTGAAAATGTCATTTGTATTACCTGTTCCTGAGGGAGTCTTGCAGATGAGTGATGCTGCCAGGTGTATTGTACCCTCAAGCTCCGTGGGAGGTCTAACTAGACAGCCAGGCGGGTAGTGTGGGCCTGAGGGAGCACAGGCTGAACAGAGCTCCTGGGAGGTCCCAACTGCCTCCTTCACAATCAACTGCACCTGGGCTTGGTGCATGACAGCTATGCCAACCTGAATGCCCAGAGCTTACTCACAAGAGGTGCCCATGAAACTCATAAAAAGATGAGGCATTTGCCCTTGTAGCAGATGTGCTGTGACATCTATGCTGAGGGTTAAGGGGACAACCAAGAAAACACGTTCCAGCTGAAATTTTCCAGATATGTAACTTTTCAAGCAAAACACTAAGGCATTCAGTGCTTTATACATGATTGCAATTTTTCACATTAAAAGTACTTGCTGAAAGCAAACCAAAGACCTAAATGTGAAGCCTGAAACTGAAACTACTGGGAGAAGACATAGAGAAAACACTTTAAGACATTCGTGCAGGCAGTGGTATTTGGGATATGACCTCAAAAGCATAGGAAACAAAACCAAAAATAGACAAATGGGATTACATCAAATTGAAAACTTCTACACGTACAGGAAATAATGAAGAGTGAAGAGATAATCTACAGAATGAGAGAAAATATTTACCAACTATTCATATGACAGAGGATTAATAACCAAAATATATCCAAAATATAGAAGAAACTCAAAAAAGTAACAAACACATAATCCAAGTAAAATAGGCAAGTAATCTGAATAGATACTTCTCATAAGAAAGTGAACAAATACACAAAAATATGTTCAATATCATCAGCCATAGGGAAGAGAAAAAACTACAATAAGATATCACTTCACCCATTTAGAATGGCTGTTATAAAAACAGTGCTGGCAAGGATATGGAGAAAAAGGAACTCTCATACACTGTTGGTGGGAATGCAAATTAGCCATTACTGAAAACAGTATGGAGTTCCTCAAAAACTAAAAATTAACCTGCTGTATTATCCAGCAATCCCACTACTGGGTATATATTCAAAGGAAATGAAATTAATGTACCAAAGAGATACCTGCATGCACATGTTTATTGCAGCACTATTCACGATAGTTAAGATATGAAATCAATCTAGGTCCCCACAATGGATGAGTGGATAGAGAAAATGTGTATATAGACAATAGAATATTTTTCACCATAAATAAGATTGAAATCTTTTTCAGCAAAGTGGTTAGAACTGAAGGACATTAAATGAATTAAGCCAGGCAGAAAAAGACAAAAACTGGTTCACATGTGGAAACTGGAAAAAAAAAGTTGACCTTAATGTAGAACAGTGTTTACTAGAGTTTGGAAAAGATAGGGATAAAGTGACGCTGTATTTGGATCATATGCACTGTCTGCATGTGTTGAAATATACTGAACCCCATTAATAGGCACAATTAAACATATATATTAATAAAAATAAAGTATTATTGGGATAACCCCATTTATATTATTTCAAGAGGAAAGATGGATTAGAAGTTTTTTCAACAATGGGAAAAGTAATTTTTTTAGCAAATTCCAGTCTAGTACTATCCACAGTGTTTTCTAGTGACTAGGAAAATAGGTGAGTCCTGAGATATTAGCAGCAGAGTAGTTCAAAGGCAAACTTTTGAGATGTGGCACATTCCTACTTAGTCTTCTACAATACTGGTTTGTAAGTATTCTGCACATCCAGCTTGTGTGAGTTCAGTGTTGAGAAAACTCTCATTCCTGAGTGGACCATTCTTCCTCCTAGTGCATTATTTCAGATTCAGCAAGACCATGGAATCAGGAATCATTTGGTAATCACATGTCTTCGTTGCTAATATCATCTTCATGACTAGTGGTTGCAAGATAATCATAGGTCCAATGTGGCTTCCTTAAGGTCCCTTCTGATGTGGAAAATAGCTATAATAATCACATCCCTCCCTCAGAGGAGCACGTTACATTCCACCACGGATGCACACAAGGCCAGGTGTGAATGGTGTCTCCACAGGGACTACTGGACTATCCTGAGTCTCAGTTTCCACCCTCAATGTGGAAATGGTGCTCACCCTGACAGGACTCTGAGAAGGACCAGGAGAGCAACCTGCATGAGGTAATGAAGCCCGTGTTAGTGAAGCTGAGTCGCTTTGCTCCTGTCCCCTTGAGCTGTACTTTACTGTTCCAGCAGGACAGTGTTTGGAACTAGGCTTTCATGACCTCTTGGGAACCTAGTGCATTGATGCTGACTGCAGGTTCTGAGGAGTAATTTGCTGAATTAACTTATTCCCTATATCATGTTTGGCAGTTTGCATCACCTTCCTCCCATTGCATTCCTCTTGATAAATAGGAGCCTATGAAGTGAGGAAGCCCAGGAACTTGCTTCCTGGTAGATTCAGTCCTCAGCACAGATTCAACTGCAGTGCACCTACTGTAGCCTGAGCCTCAAGGCCTTCCTCAGACCCGGCCTCAGTGGCAGCTTGGGCATAGGGCCTGCGCAAGTTGTGCTACTAAGAAATGTGTCTGCTTGGGATCCTACAGCAGATTCCCCACCCCGATACTGTTTTTTGCCCTTGGAATGGAAAGCACTATCCAAATACAATTTCTAATCTGGTTCATTAAACATCAATTTAGGCAAACTTCCCAGTTTTAAAAGTTGTTATGTGATCCGAAGATCTTTCCAGAATAAAGATCTTTCCAGAATTTTTATTATTACTCTTGATTTCTTTTTAAGTCTATGGAGGATTTCCCTCAATACATAATGTTGCTTTCAGGTAAGTAAAATATTCTACTTTTTCTCCTTTTAATTACAACATTTGAAATGCTGTATCTATTTTGCTGAAAGTCATTCTAGCTTGAAATATGGTAAAACTAATTCCAATGAACATGGCCTTTTTTTGATCAAGTCTCATACCAGTTCATGAAAGTCTTAATTAAGCACCTGCTGAAAAGTAAATGAATTATGACAATTTTTGATAATGGCTATCATTTTGGAACAGCTAATGCCAAACACTTGCAGAAAGAATTGTAATGGCTCCTGCTTTAATTAAACAATGAACATTTCTCCACTAGACTTCATGTTGGAGTGATCGTGTGCTGGAGATGGAGGGGAAATTTTTAAAATGGGAATGGCCTTATGCCAAGAGTGCCAGGTCATCATATATCACCAGCTCACAGACCTGGTACTCAACTTGAGGAAGTAGAATTCAACTGGGGCACATAGTGGTTCAAATAGTGCCAGGTTACACTCACAGAAAGAAGAAGGCAGTGAGAACCAAACTTGAACTTGATAATAATTATGGCCAAGACACCATGGGCTAAAAATTCTAAAGATTCAAATTCTGCCTGCTCCTGTGTTCCACAACCTTCCATTGCCTCCCTACACCCAGGCTAACCATGTCCTGGAAGACTGTGGACACCTGAGCCCAGGGATACTCCCAGCTGGTGCCCAAGCCAGCAGAATATTCTCAAGTCAAAGAATACTAGAACTGATGGAGTCATAAGCCTCCAGCCACACTGAGCTCTTTGACTTCCCTTCTGGGAGGTTCAGAGTGTAACCATATCATGCTGTTTTCAGATTATCCCAGGATGGGAGGAATGGAAGGGATGGGGTGAGGCTGAGGTGAGGTTAAAGAGTGGAGTTGCTCAAGGGTCCCAGAAGATGTGCTCCCTGCTTCTGAGTCATCAGCCCATTGTCCCGGGTTCAGCCAGAGATGAGGACTTCCAGTCTACCATCCTACCATAAGGAAGGAGGCATGGCCACCCTGCCCACTCGAGACACACTGAGCTCCTGGTGTCTATGACCAGGCCTGCCCTGTGTCTCCAAGGGCTGCACTCTGGTTGGCCCCAGGCATTTCTCCCCCTCATCCCAACTTTAGCATGAGTGTCCAGAGCCCTGGCCCTGTGTGAGCCCCCCATCTTAGTTCCTCTTTACACAGCTGCACTCCTCCTTGGCCCCAGAACTGATATCTCCCAGCTGTGGTATCCCCATGCCACCTGAAGGACCAAAGTTCAGAACCAGTTGGGACATGAGGCCCTTTACTCAGCTGTGAAGAAAGAACACAGGATGCTAATGATGAATGAACACAGGGTCCAGTAATTGTGTGATGTGAACATGTAAGCATCAAGTCAACCTCTCTATTGTCTGTGCACACAAGGTCACCTGCAGAGTTGCCTGACATGGTGTGGAGGTGCTAACACCTTTGCAGAAGCTCAGGAGAACATGAACACATCTAGGCCTTTCCACCCCCAGGGGACTCCATGGGAATGATATGTCATCCACTCGACCAAATGGAATAGTGGGGAAAACTCCTGGCAGTCATGAAGTTCTGTACAGCTATAGTTCTATTCATGCCACACTGATATTAATGGGGATCCAGAGGGAGCCAGAACAGGCCAGAGTGGTGAGCTTAGTATCAAGAGAAGAGACCTGTGGTGTAGGAGCAGTAGCCCAGCTCCAAGAGGGTGGCATATGCCCCTCTAGTCTTTTCACTCCTAGCCACTTTTCTGTGTCAGATCTCTTACAGTCTTGGACATATAAAGTGCAATCAAAAAGTATAGTGAATGTTTAAAAGATTTTTAAGTACAATAAAAGACACAATGCTACTAACTTTTCTCAAAATACCCCTCACCTCCCCACACACACACATACTTTGAACACACCCATTATTCTTGCCACTTCCTGATGCAGTTCTGGATGTCTTCTGTTGTCTCTTTGGTTGTGCTATTGTGGTTCCCTCAATGTCCTGAATTGATTCAAAATGTTGACCTTTCAGGATCATTTTGACTTCAGGGAGGAGCAGAAGTCTTACAGTGGCAGATCAAGAGAATAAGATGGATGAGGATGCACCATAATATTTTTACATATCTGCTTTTCTATTTAGTGGTACTTGGCAGCAGCATTCACTGTATTTTTTTATTACATCACATAAATACACTTGTGAAAGAGGACTCCTACAGCTGCTTCATAAAGTGGCCAGAACAATGTGATAAGCATGTTCAAAGTGAGGAGGAGTAGGGAGATTAATGGCAATATGTTTTTTACCATATATGATAGTTGTGTCTGGATGTCCCCCCAAAGCCTCATGTTGTCATGGGCGATGGGCCTTTCCAAGGGGGTTGAATCTACAGTTTGTAATCAGTTCATTGTCTAGTGCTGAGAATGGTGGTGTGAGTGCAGCACCCACCCTGGGGAAGGTAGCCTGCATATGATATAAGGGAGGAGAGGAGGTGTGCTCTTCCCTTTTACCCTTTTGCTTATGTCCCTTTTGGTATCTGCCCCAGCCACCATGAACAGCTGTCCCTCAGCCACACCACACTGCCTTGGAGCCAACTGAGTATGAACTGCAACCTCTACAAACTGTAAGCTAAATAAACCTTTCCTTCCTTCATTTTGGGCATCTCGTATTTGTCTTAGCAACAAGAGAAAAAGTCTATGGCCGTAATAAATTTTTAAAATTTAAATATTTACCATGTTTCCATCATACCTCATACAAGGTATAAACATAATTTTTCAAAAGCTAGTATAACTTTCTAACTACAACAAAAAGGAGGAATAAAGAGAAGGTGTATGTAGTAAAAGAGGATGTGTTTTCCTATGTGTGCATGTGACGCAGTCATGCTACTGAACAGACCCACTGGTGCCCTACCTTCACCAGGTGTGACAGCAGTCACTGCAGCCAGAAGGAGAGCACAGCTAACATTCCCTTGATCTTCCCAAGAACTGAGCAGCTCTGAGTAAAGTTCCAAAGGCATTCTGCCAGAGTCTTCAGACATAGCTAGGGTGTGCCCAGGCTGGACAGGGGGTGACAACAATGCTGTTTCAAAGATATGGGCAAGGACAGAATTCCTAGGGGCAAGACAAGATGAGGGCCTGAGAGAGGTTGCAGTTCAGGTCCTGCCCACCAAGGCATTTGGTGCCTCCCCAACTATTATGACAGTCCTACCTCCCTATCTCCAAAGTGCCTGTCATGATGCCACCCTTGCCCCTAGCTTGGATTTGGGGATAAATCCAGATTGCCAGGTGCTAAGACACTGGCACTTTCCTCCTGTTCCACGTGCACAGTTGTAGAGGCAATGATGAGGGCATGAAGTGCCAATCTGTCAACTTGAATTATCCATTGGGCAGCTTCCCATTCATTCCATCTACCACATTCCTCAGAACTCTTGGGAATGATATTGGAAGTACCCAACATCAGGTGGGATGTGGCTCTCAGCAGTTGCAATAGACATGGAGGTGGACAAGAAAAGAGTGCAGGGCGCCCTCCTTGTGCCCGATGAGGACCCTTTCTCACAGGATCTTGAACTCCAGCCACGGGGGCAGGGAATATTTAACTATCTGATAGGACTCTGTCCACTAATAATAATTATGCCTCAGCAAAACACCACGATTTGCTTGAGGCCATATTCCAGAGAAGTGTTTGGTTCTTTAGTTTCACATGCACTGAATTATCCTCGTCACAGGATACAGTGAAGCCTAAGAGAGTCTTCTTCAGCCCTTAGGACCCCAGTTCTTGAGCAGTTCCGGGTATGCAAAAGTTGTCCATGCCTTGAATTGGCCCTCAGAGCAGGGGAGCTGATACTTGACAAAAGTTCATGTAGTCTAATACATTCGTGATAAAAATAGACTATGACCTCATTACAACAATACAAACTCACTACTATGATATACTCATTGTGGTTTTGGAACTTTAAGAAAGAGTCATTTGCAAACCATTGTATTCTTTTTAGGGATGTTCTCACCGACTGACAGTTAACACATTACAGAGCACCTAGACCCCACTGCTGGCACTGGACAACACACACCAGGGGCTGTTCTCCAACAAGCATCTTTACAAACAGACAAGCTGCCTGGGGGTCTGAATGAGGATCCTGTGTCTGAAAACTGATTTTAAGACCTGTACGCACACACACACCCTCCTTATACGCTCACCAGAAGTAAAACCACCTCTATGTGCTTTTCTTATGGGACAAACTCATGCCTGGCGTATTATCTAACCACCCCACCCTGGGGAGCAGGATGGCTAGAAATGTGTTCTCTCCACATGCACAGCACCTGTCTCCTGTGCAGAGCAATTAAATGGGGGCTGGAGGATGAAGATGCATTCCCTGGCTCCAGAAGGGGACACTTGCCCCAGGAGGCACAGAGCAGAGGCATATGCATACGGGACCAGCATCAAAAGAGGAGGCAGGAGCACCAGAAGGAGCTGATGCTGGCCAAAGCAAGGAGTGGGAAGTTACAGTTGTCTAGATGGAATCAAACCAGCACAAACAAGACCTTTCTCTCTGCACAGTTAATCAAGCAGGATCATCAAGCCATAATTGAATAATCTTTGAAAAAATGTCCTGTAGATGTGGGTTGAGAGGGAGCTTTTAAGAACCCCTTACGGTACAAGCTATTAACCTTCACTGAGCTAATGAAACCCGTCCAGAGTTATAATTTATGTAAATGTAACTTTGCTTCACATCAATTTCCTCATGATTACTGCCCTACGAGAGTTGTGAATTTCCTTCATTTTTATTTTTAATTTTGAAAATAGTGCCCTATCCATGTGATTTATATTTAGCTACTTGGGGGCATCCTAGACAGCTGACTTCCTTCTTGGATGTGAACATTGTTCATTGCAGCAGTAATTACAGGCAGGTTCACACCAAGCTGAAGGCTTTCCCCTCACAAGAATGAATTAAAGGAAATTTGGCAAGTGAACTCATGGTCAGGTTCTAAAACATTACCCACAGTTTCCACAAGTGCATCCACTTCACACAGACTTGTGGAGTGGGGCACTCAGTCCTGTACCCTCCCTCTCAGGGGATGAGAAGATGGTACCCACTTGGGTGCTGGAGTCTGAAATGCCTCTGGAAACATGGATTTGTGTTAATTCTCTCAAGGGGAGAGCACAGCCAACCTCACACCAGGCTGAAGGAATGAACTGTGTTATTCTGGAGCGATTGTGCTGTTAAGAGACATTATCCCAAGATTTGGATACTTCTGACCTTAGGGTCAGACAATAGACCCACATTTGTAGCCAAGATAGTCCAAGAGCTCACTCAGATGTTAAAGATAAAACGAAAGCTTCACACAGCTTGACAGCCACAGAGCTCAGAAAGAAATGGAGCACATATACCAAACACTCAAACTGTTGGGGAAAAAATATTGCCAAGAAACGCACTTGAGATGGGGCCAAGTCCTGCTCATGGTCCTCCTCCATGTTGGGTACACCCTCACTAAACAAACAGGGTATTGCCCTTATAAAGCTCTATTTGACTGGCTGCCCCCAGTCATAGGTCAAATTAAAGATGATCACTGTAAACTGGGGAAATTGTCTCTGAAGAGACAGATACAGGCTTTGGAAATAGCCATACAGACTATTCATGGTTGGATACAGAAAAGATGCCCATAAGCCTGACAGACACAATACACCCATTCAAACCCAGGGACTTTGTTTTGATATATATATATATATATATATATATATATATATATTTATATATATTTGATATATGTATTTTCATTCCAACAACTCTGAGGTTCATATGGGATGGTCCTCATACTGTAACATTGTCTATACCTACTGCTGTTCAAGTTACAGAAACTGTGCCTTAGATCCACCACAGTCAGCAGAAGCCAATGGCCCAAGACAGGTAGACCAGCCAGCAGGACACAGACCACCCAAACCAGCTGATCCTGTGACAAGATCGGGCTGCCACTGGAGACCATAGCCCTGCTCTACTCACTCTGGGAGCTGACCAGTATACCCAGAACCAAAGCTTGAGGATCAGCATGGAGACACAATGACAACATAAGTCTCTTTTTCTTTTTGTTATAATTCTCCCTCTGCCCAATAGGGAGCCAGCCCCCCATAAGCAGGTAAATGTTAATGATCGTGATGCTTTCTATTAAAACCTCTAGGGAGCATCGAAATGTGGACTGAAGCAGGACTTAAAGAGCAATCACCCTTGAGCTCCCCCCTCCTCCTCTGTAGCTATAACTTCTTGATCTGGTACAGTTAAGATTGGCAACTATGTCCTATTTAAAAAGAGTTAGTATTATCTTGTTCTCAGGAGATTCATAAGGCTCTGTCTTCTTAAATTGCTTCAACTTGTTCTGTACCCTCACGTGCCTCTCTCCCCCAGTTTCTAAAGACCAACCCCCTAGGCCAAATGCATGAAACTAGCCACAAGCTCCACTGGGCCCACCAGGGCCTATGGGTCAGATGTGGTTGTCCAGAGACCAGTGTGCCCCAGAGAGGGTCCCACCCATGGCCTGCACTCCAGCTGGAGAAATGATGACAAGGCAGAGTGGTGCCAGCCCCCGCAGACTGCAGCCTTGCACACACCCTTCAAACAGTACCTAGAGAATCCTGACACCAGTCTTGAGGGTGTGCTGTGGCCAGAGCTGACAAGAACCCCTGCTGCAGAAAAAGTGGTGACTGTAGTGTCTCTAGAGTGGTGTTAGGATAGGCTAACCCTAGCTAGAGTCCTCCCTCAGGGCCACAACTGTACCCTGTACCCAGAGACTACAGGCAGGAGGCACAGTACAGTAGCCACAGCAGGCTGGTTTCAAGCTTCAGTGATTACTGCTGTTACAGGGCTCACATATGTGGAAGTGACCGTGGAGCCTGGAGCAAAGCCCTGCCAATCCCAAGGCATACCCATTGCTCAGCCTGCCTTGTGACATTCAGAGACTCCCGTGCGAGGGATAACTCCCCACCCAGAGCAAATGCTTGGGGTCCTTATGGCATTGCTCCAGCAGCTCCTGGAGTGGCTGGGGTTCTCTATCCTTTCCTGTCATCTTGCACCTCAGCAGTGCTCAGCCACCTGTCTATGTATCCTTGCACTATTGCAGCAGGGGACAGGTGTGTCTGGTATTGTTCCCATCACCCTGCCCAGGACAGAGTGAAAGAGGGGACTGGGGAGACCTTTTAGTCACAGATTTTCTGTCATCCTTTCTATTTCCACCCTCCTGGGGAAGACTGCCATGGCACAAGCCCAAGGAGTACTAAAGTCACATTTGCAACACAGTCATGCAGTGGGCTACACTTTGCTTCCTGGGCATGCTGGTGCAGAGCCTGGGACAGAATCCATACCAAACACCAGCTCTGCACAGCTTGGAACAGTTCCCTTCCTGGAAACAACAAGTTATACAGTAACCGTTTCCTGTTAGTGTTCATCCACAGTGGGCATGAACTTCCAGACGTGCAGTGGAGGTCAGGGAGTGGCAGGCAGCACCAGGTTAATCCTAGTGAGCCCAATGGAGACCTCACATGGAGAGGTTTACACATAGGCCTTCTGCACCTGCTACCTGCTTGAGAGAAAGAGGAAGAACCCTGAATCCATCACATGGCTACACCCTGCTTCAGCCAGAGCCAGTCTTAGAAGAAAGGCTCTGGTCTGCATAATTAATTCTGACTGCTAAAGGAATAAGCAGTGACAAAAATGGAGGAGAATTGCGACAAGGTCTCCTGCTTAGATGACCTTCAGTCAGCTGAGCATATGCATTTACAATGTTTGGCTCCTAGCTGCCCTTGGGCCACAGTGAGCCCCTGGGACTGAAGCACAGCCAAACTGTGGCCTGGCCCAGGCTCCTCTGCCACAGTCAGTAAAGCATTGGGAGTGGTGACTGGCACCTTCGTGGGAGAGGGGAGAGCTTGTTTAACCCACCTGAAGCAGCCCTGGGACTCCAAAAGCACACATTCCTGTGGGAACCGCTTCTCATTTGATCTCACTTTGGGGGCTGAGGCAGCAGAACAAGGCTGTGGAAAGTAAATGGGAGCGCAAGTTGGCTGCTCTGGGAGGTGGTGAGCCTGCTCTAAGGCCTCACTGAGGAGCCTTCAGGGCGGGTTTCCCCACACATGGAGCACCATCTTCCTGTCTGAGGTCTGGAAAGAGGGGCAGGATCTGCATTCGGAGTCCTGCTGAAGCACATCCCAAAGTGGGCAGCCCTGGAGGTGATGCAGCACTCACCACCCTGCCGTTAGTCAGGCAGTGGAGCATGCCCTTGGGAGGCAGCAGTGGAGGTCTGCAGAGCTACAAGAGGGCAGCATCCAGGAGAGAGCAAGCAGCTATGAGAAGCAGGCAGGACGGCTAGGAAGTGGGGCATGTTGGGTAGTACAAGGCAGCACTGCAGATGCCACATCGCATGCTCAGGGAAAGAAAGGAGAGCTATAGGTACATCCAACTGCAACTAATGGAAACCACATACACGGTGGCTTAGGCAACTGTGGACTGTTTTGATCTCACGTAAGTTGAGGAATACACAATTGCTCCAGTTGTTTTAGCCCCTAAACAATGTCTTTAGGAACCCAACCTCTTCACATATTTCTACTCCCCTGTCTTTAGTATGTTGATTTTTGCTTGATGGTTCATGGTCACAGAGCAGCTGCTATACTTCCTGGCATCACATCTTCACCCAAGACAAGAAGCATGGAGCAAAAGGGTTGATGCAGGCACATCTACCCTTTTATCAAGAAGACCTACACCTACTTGGTCTCAGGTGCCAATGGCCACAGCCCAAAATTAGAACACTTGTAAATGCTGATCCGAGTATAAAATGGGGCAGCCACTGTAGGAAACTGCATTTCCTCTGAAGTTAAAAATAGAATTACCATGTGATCCAGTACTTTCCCTTCTGGAAATATATCCAAAGGATTTACACCACACTCCTATATAGCAACATGAGGCACAGGAGTCCGCGGATGGACGTGTGGACGAGCAGCATGGACTGTTGCTCAGCCTTGGAGGAAGGGAGTCCTAACATGTGCTACAGCATGGATCCACCATCTAGGAATACTTCAGTCACAGAGGGACAATGCACAGGCAATCCCTGCGGTCACCACAGTCACAGGCGAACAGGAGGCCAGGCCGGCGGCCAGTAGAAGAGGAAAGTCCTGGGAAAAGATTCCTCAAGTCACAGACCTGTATGCTCCAGCGTGGTTCCTGCTCAGTTTTGTGATGTGGTCCTCACCCCATGTGCAGAGCCTCCCAGCTCTCCTCCACACTGCCCTGGTGGTGAAGGGGCCTGTTGCCTGCTTCCTCCCTGCTCCTCAGGGTTGCCTAGCTGTGCAGGTCACTGAATGTCCTGCCATCTATTTCCCCAAGCTGAGTCACCCTTCATGCCCTTCGGTCTGAAACAGCCTCTGCTGAGGCCTCTGCACTCACAGAGCATGCAGCAGACACCAATGGGGGCTCTGTCTGCTCTGCAGCTATGCGGGAACCAATAGTCAGTCCCACATGGCAATGACAAGAGGTGGAGATCAAGTACCTCTCTAGGGTCCTCATAGCATTTCCAGCAGCCACCTGTCCTGTCTTCTCTGCCTGCTGACTGCTGTGTAAGGAGCCTGAGCCCAGAGCTCAGGACTGCCTATCTCAGCCTGGTGAGGCTGGGCCCCCACCCCAGAGCTATGGCTCACAGAGTACTGTGGAGTTGACATGCTGGAGTGTGGTGTCCCCATGATCTTAGGAAGGGGATAACTGCCTGGGCTAGATGCCATACACCAGGCTATGTTGTGCCCATGGCCATGTCTTCACCCTTCATGTCAGCCTTGAGGACCTGTGGCTCACCACACCAAAGGCTTCTCCTAGGACACACAAGGCAGTCAGAGCTGCTAGACTGTCAGGTGCTGGGGGTTGAGAAAGTGCTGAGGAGCTCTTCAGATGGAAATGGAAAGGGCTTCATCCAAGAGTCCTGGTTTCAAGGGACTGACACTCTGTCTTTAGGCTGGAACAGAAGTATCTCTGGTGGCTGCCAAGGTGAGGAGTTTAGGGTCATCTCCAGGAAAGAGGAGACAAGAAAGGAAGTTCAGTGATGCCTCTGCTTCCTATGGCTAAGGTCCAGGTGGTGTCACCTACGTGGTAGCCAACTCAGAGCTTCCCTCCCCAGACTTCCACAGTCTCCACCAAGGCACATGCCCACCCAAGCCTGTCTAGGTCCCTCTCATGGGCCTGGTCTAGGCCACCATGCTGCTTGGGACCAGGAAGTAGGCATGGGCAGCCACACACCCTGACAAGGAGTTGGTGCCACAAGAAGGGTGCAGGTAGGGGACAGGCAAAGCTCAGTGGTTCATCACAGTATTGTGTATGAGATCCTCACTCTCAGGACAAAGGTAAAGACCTCCAAGAAAACCCAGATGAGGCAGGAATTTCCCCATCTGCACTCATTTACACTCTGCACTCACCTCTGCTCATTTGGCTGGGCCTCATCCTTGGCACCTGCAGGTCTCTGAATGACACACTAAGAAATGTCCCACCTGAGATACTTTGTGGTACTTCATAATAAAGCCTTAAGGAGATCTGGAAGCTTAGTTTTGCTCCCTCACGCATCTGACTTGACTTTCCTTCTGATACCTGTAGACCACGTCAGATGAACATGGGATGTAAGGAAGACTTTTATCTTTCTGCTGCAGCTTTGGGGTTTCCCTATGTTCTGGCTCTGCCCTTGAGCCCCTCAAAGTGGACAGATCAGGACAGATCCCCTGCTCCCTTCCATGCTTCCCCACCTCCCCAGTCCTGTGCTGTGGCTACCAAGTAGACAGAGGACTTTGAGGGAAAGGTGGTTCTACTGAAGTCAGAGGCTGACCCTCTTTCAGGACACAGATGTGCCCTTGACCAGGAGCCTAGTTAGTGGCCCATGAGTCATCCGTGGCCAGCCAGGCCTTCAGATGGCTGATAAAATGGTATTGCAGTTAGACAACCACTTCTCACCCCTGGTTTTGTGGCTTCAGGCAAGTTATCAGAACTTTTCCAAACTCACTTTCCAGGTGTGGAACATGATGGCATGTCACATACCATACTTACAAGGCTGTGAAAGGAACCAAAGGGTGATGCAGGTGCGAGCGCCTGGCTCTAAAAATGCACAGAAAGGTTTGTTGAAAATGCCACATGAATTTAAGCTCCTAACAAGTCACAGGGAGCAGAGCTCACAGTCTGTCCAGGGACAGGAGCAGAAGGAGCTACAGCGGTAAAGGTATTCTGTACTGGGTCCTCACGACATCACACACACACACACACACAAAGAGAGCTTTTTAAACCTACAAGGTAGGTGCTGTTACCTCTGATTTACAGTTATGCAAGGGGAATCACCCATGGTTCAACAGCAGCCAATAACCAAACTTGAATCAGGATATTTCCTGGTCTTCTTGAAAACCATGACCTTAGCTGATACCAGGCAGTAGTTCTCTCATCCTGGTCCAGCTGGAGCTTGTAACTCAAAAGTACAGCCCAGTGATCATGAAGCTGAGCTGCTGTCCTCCTCCAGAGCAAGCTGGGAGGGCCCAACTTGGCTCTGAGCAAAAAGGGGGAGGCATTGGCCCCTTGCTGTGGTCTGCCCTCTACTACCACCCAGATAAAGAACCAGCACCACCATCACAAAACATAATGTGGCAAATATGGAAAAGGGAATGAAACAAAATCTTCACTTCTACAAACATGGGTGGACGAGAGGCTGGGTGTTCAAAAGAGGGTGACCTTGGGGTACAAGAGGAGTCCAGGTGGAAAAACCCTCTAGACAGGCACTTGCCACATGGTCCACATCTGAGAAGACCCTGACAAGGGCATGCAAAGGAGTCTCAGGGCTATGCTGCCCACTGGGTCCCAATATCTGGTCTCAACACCCCTGCCTCACTTCCCGTACCCATGGGCATCAAAATACTTGGCATCATGGCACCTGCTTGGTTCACTGAGCCCATCTTGCTTAGGTCTCAAAACTGAATCCTCTAGGGTCCTTCATCTGGCACTGTCTGGAGCACAGCACCCCACATGAGCACTCAGAGTGGCCTCTCTAACCCACTCCGTCAGCCTGGCAGAAAGATCCATAGTTGGCCTTCCAAAGCTTCCCCAGTCACTCATGTACACCTGAATGTGCTAAGATCCAATAGCAAGTAGAATCCAGAGCACAACCTTTCCTGAGACACCAGTTTCTAAACAGAGCCAGTCCGGTTGCAGGCAGTCTGTGTACAAAATCCATCAACTTTTCTTCAAGACAACCACAAACTGCTGAGAAGTTGATACAAAGGAGGCCAAGGTGAATGTAGGAACTCAGTTCTCCCATGTGAAAGATTTACCTGTGTAGAAGGAAGCAGTGAAACATGAAGTATATTTCCTATTGTAAGTAGATGAAAGTGTAATGAAAAGAATACTCTTTGCTAGGCAGAATATAAGCTATTTTAAAATAATGTGACTGTTAATTTATGGAACAGGAAAATCTGGACAATTTTTTAAAAAATGCATTTCTGCTGCAAACCTTTAAAAAATCATGTTTTCTTAGTCCAAGGTGGAAACCATACCATGTAATAGAAAACATACTCATGTACCATAAAAAGCCTGAGGCTAGGAAAGAACAGACCAAGGACTCATGAAAACTTTAGAAATGAGATTTATGTTGTGCACCATTCAGAAGCAGGTTTAAACACATTTGTTGCAATGAGTTAAAGTTCCTGTCTGTAAACAGCTCAGTCCTATCCTCTATTATTTTTTTTATTTTAAAGATAGTAAAACCCAACAAAACAAAACAGAATAAATCCAGTCAAAACACAGCAGTGAAATTGGTACAGAATATCAAAGCAGGGTAATGGGAAAACAACAATGGCTACTATAGTGTACCTTGTTATCTTCACAGTAGTTTTCCATTCCACCAGTTATAGCAAAATCACACCAAAGCAAAACAGAATAAAACCAATCAAAATAGAATATTGAGTAAAGGAAAAAAATTAATAAGAATAAAACAAAACAGTGAGAACATTATTAGACTTTAAAAACAAGACAGAAAAAAAAACTCCATATTTACCATATTGCATACCGTTATCCTTCCTATACATGCTCAGACTGTCAACCCCATGCCTGTAAATTCAACCTAGCAATACAATCCTTCAGGTGCTTTTTGTACCTCAATTGCCATTAGCTCAGATTGACCTCCAAACCAGCTGGTGGCTTATGGGGTGAGAGGGTTTGGTGATTTTCAGTCTGCATGCTGGTAGGCTTACAGGAGACACTGACTTTTTTCTCTTCCTGGGTCCCACATGGTCTGTGCTGCTTATCAGAAAGGCTGGCTAGTTGTATCCTTGATCAGCTCTTCCCAGTACCAGCATGGCTGATTCTCTGGAGTTTCTGGCTTTTCCTTGTCTTCCTGGGTCCTGCACAATCTGCACGGCTTACCAGGAAGGCTGGCTAGTTGGATCCTTGATCAGCTCCTCCCGGTCCCAGCATGCTCCTCTATTATTTTTAATGTCTGTACAAAGATATAATTCACTTATCATAACATTTACTTTTTTGAAGTGTATGATTCAGATGCTTTTAATGTGTTCAGAGTTGTACAGCCATCTCCACAAGGAACACTGGAACATTTTATTGCCCCAAGAAACTCCATGCTGCTCAGACCTCCCATCCACCCCTGCTCCTTCCGTCAGCCCTAGCCATTCTGACCTACTTTCTGTCTCTACAGATTTTTCTGCTCTGAATATGTCATAGAAATGGAATCAGAGAACTTGTGGCCCTATGTCTGGCTTCTGTCACTCAGCATAAGGTTTTGAAGATTTACTCATGTTGTAATATGAATCAGTACACCATTCCTTCTGATGGCTCAGTAATATTTCATTTATAGACTGACCATGCTTTACTTATCTGTTCTTTCAGTGATAAGCATTCAGGTTGTTTCTGCTTTTTACCTTAATGAACAGTTCTTCTATGAACATTTATGTACAAATTTCTGTGTGGGTACCTATTTTCGTTTCCCTTGAGGTTATACATGGAAGTGGAATTCTTGGATCATGCAGTAACTCTATGCTTAATTCCTAGCGTTAGGATTGTTTTCCAAACAGGCTCATCAGCAACACATGTAATTTAACTCTTCAACTTGGAGATTCCTAGTTCTCCACATAACCTCCAAGCATTGATGGTTAATGAAGATTAACAACTTTTTGTGTGGTTACTGACTACTTCTTTGACTTTTTTTGAGTATATGAATGTCCAGTTGTCCCAACACCATTTGTTTAAATTGCTATTCTACACACATACAGAGGTAACAATGTGGGATGATGTATTTGTTAATTACCTGATTGTGGCGAACATTTCACTGTGTATATATACATTGTGAAAGGTTACATGGTAAACCTTAAATATATACAATTTATGTTGACTGTAACTCAATAAGACTGGAAAAAATAAAATTCTAAAAATGTTTTTTAAAACTATCCTTTATCTTTTGAGTTGTCTTGGTATCCTTGTTGAAAACTGGTTGACCATAAATACAAGAGTCTGACTGAGTAAGCTTCCTTCCACTCATACTTTGTTGATGCTTTTTTAACATCTTTTTCAGGTTTTCTAAAAAATTTTTAATTTATTTTTAATAGGCTATAGTTGACAAAAACTATCTATGTGTAAATTACACATACTATGTGTATATATATGTAAATATATATGTCAAAATATGATATTTTGACATACTGTAAGTCCCTGACTTACAGACATGTTCCTTTCCCGGAGAATGTTCATAAGTTGGGTTCGTTTGTAAGTCCAACAAAGCGAGTCATACACACTGGACATAAATATACAAGGTATATTGCTTTGCACGTTCTAGCAGTCCCCTCCACATCACCACTACTTTTCCTCTTGCTTCTGGACTTCCTGGGCTCTGACTGAGCACTGCACACTATGGTACTGTGCAGTAATCACACAGCAGCACAACTGTGACCATGTACAGCAGACATGAGCTACGTCTGCTAATTGTTTACATCTGTGAGGGTTTGTAACACAAGGTCCATTGGTATCTGAAAGTTCACACACGAATGTTCATAAGTCTGGGATTTACTATATTTATGCATTGTGAAATCATTAAATGGTGCTAATCAACATATTCATCATCTCACATATTTACCATTTTTAATTGTGAGAACTTTTTTCAATGTTTCTGAGAATAAATTTAAATTATTGATTTGAGATATTTTTTAAACAGACATTTGTAACTATCACTTTTCCTCTGATCACTATTTTAGCTGCATCCTATAATTATTAGCATATTGTGCTTTCATTTCCATGTTATTTATTTTTGACCCATTTGTTATTGCTTAATTTCCACATATTTGCGAATTTCCCAAATTCATTTCTATTATTGATTTCTAGTTTAATTTCAAGGTGCTCAGACAATAGAGCACAATTAGTTGTATATAACTAATTCTTTTGAATATATTGAAGTTCATTTGTTGGTGTTTCAAAATGTTAATGCTGCTTAATATTTCATGAGTATTGAGCAGAGAAATCTTTTTAAAAGAGGAATCTTTTGTACTTGATTCTGGTCATTTAGGGTGCTTTTTGGGGTGGGGATTTTGTTTAGGCCTATTTAGTTTAAAGTATTATCTAAGTCTTCTGTTTCCTTGCTGGTCTTCTGCTTATTTGTTATATAAATATGA
>RJWT010003118.1:0-37766 GCA_004365215.1 Cuniculus paca | reverse complement strand
CAAAGGCATTGTATGTAAAGAATTGAGTTTGAGGTAATAACTTTGATGGTGACTTGTTCTCCCCTACATTAGTTAGATACACTAGAGAAGGAAATTCTTTTTACAATTAGCAAAAGTAAATTACCTGATAATATCAAGGAATATGTGGAAAGCTTTATGAAGCAAACGAAAAAGAAATCCACAGAGATATTTAAAAGACTATTTTGCAAATGGAGAAAGTAAATCTTTCAAAAATGTCACTTTTCTTTAATTCAATATAATCATATTAAAAATCCAAATCCAGGACTTTAGCCAGCAGGATCATTGGCTGCACTTCTCCCCTTTATGCCTGTGACCTCAGCTGGCAGGATCATCACTGCAAGACCCCCTTCACCCCTGTGACATCAGTAGGTGGAGTCATTGGCTGCACCACACCCTTCACTCTGGAAGTGTCAGTCAGTGTGATCATTGGTTGCATCACCTCCTTCATCCCAGAGACCCCAGAAGCCCAGGGACCATCGGCAACCCCTTTTAGCACTTGCAGATCCCTGATGGGCTGGTAGAAACCTCAGTAACCCCTCACCCACACAGAGGACCTCAGCTGGCCTGCAACAGAGCAGTGAGTTTCCCCCTCAAATAGGGGACTTCAGTGGGGAAATAGGAGCAGCAGCAAACCCTCCCCTCCAGCTGTAGGACCTTGGTGAGCCCGGCAAGTGTGTAAGTGTGTCCTTCTCCAATACGGACAACACCAGGTGGGTTGAGGAGAATGCTGACAAGGCCTCCCCCATCCCAGAGGAAGTTGAAAAAGCCTAGAAGACACCCAGTAACACAGTAGGATCCCAGCTGAGGCATGCACTATAGCCAGGTAGATCTGGTGACCTGAATAGCCTAAAGCCACAGTAACAACAGGAGCTAAGGGCTGGCTTACATCAATATTCCTAGGCTAGTCAGCCTAGGAAGAATATAGGTCTCAACAAACAGGCACTGCAGGAGGAACTCAGGTAACTGGCCATTCCTCTTCATTGTGGGACCCAGAAATTGGACAAAAATCACCCATACAGTAGGACCCTAAGTCACAAATGATGATCAGTTCAGACTAGTGGAATTGAAAAGACCAAAATATTAACCCAAGTAGTGAAAACAACAAAACAAAAAAGCAACATGCTATCTCAAATGTCCAGCCCACCAGGACATTTGAGACATCAAAATAGAGGACATTACAAGTCATACACCTGAAATTTCTGAAAAGTTAGCAAGTGAAATAAAGAAACAAAACCATGAGGCTATAGAGGAAATCAGATTAGAAATCATCTCTCAGGTAAAGAAAGAAATGACAACCTTATTAAAGGAATGCTCAGCACAGCTAGAGAAGATATAGATAAAAATATACAGGAGCATGGGCAAATGATGGAAACCTTGAATAAACAATTTAGGATAGAAATAGAATGCATGAAACAAATTCAAAGAGATATCCAGGAAATAAAAAAATTCCACTGAAAGCTGGCAAAACTGTTTGAATGAAGCTGAGGACAGACTTTCAGACTTTGAAGACAGGACCACAGATAGCGATCATAAAAGGAAAAAACTTTTAAAAATAACAAGGGAGCATGAAATAATGATTGAAGAGTTTCAAGATGATGCAAAGAGAAGCAGTATGACTGATAGGTATCAATGAAAATGCAGGAGTCAATACAAATGACATAAAAAAACTATTCACAGAAGTAATAGTGGAAAATTTCCCAAACATGGGGAAAGAATTGGATATACAGATAAGTAAGGCATATAAGATGTCAAACAGTCATAGCCAAAATAAATCTACACCCAGACATATAATAATTAAGATCTCAGAAATTCAGCATAAAGACAGAATGCTAAAAGCTATTTGAGAAAAGGAACAACTCACCTACCAAAGAAAGCCCATTAGAATCACAGCGGACTTTTCAGCACAAACCCTCAAGTTAAAAGAAGCTTGGAGTGAAATATTTCAAGTCCTGAAAGAAAACAACCTTCAACCCACATTGATGTGCCCTGTATTCTTTCAAAATAGATGAAGAAATAAGATGCTTCCACGACAAAGAACAACTAAAGAAATTCATGTCTACCAAACCAAACTTAGAAAGAATACGAAACACATACTAGAGAGAGACAAAAATGACTACAATTCCCAGAACAACAGAGAGAAACCACCAGGCAGGGCAAGCAATTAAATGGGGAAAAGTAGGAAACCAACAATAGGAAAATAACATGACAAAATTAAGCCAGTACATATCAGTTATATCCATCAATGTAAGTGGCCTCAATTCACCAATTAAAAAAAAAAGGTTGACAGAATGGATCAAGAAACAGGATCCAACAATATGCTGTATACAGGAGACCCATCTGACTCAAAAGGAAACTCATAGAGTCAAAGAATGGAAAACAATATTCCATGTGACAGGAACCCAGAAAAAAGCAGTGGTAGCTATTCTGTTTGCAGACAATGGGAACTACAAGCCAAAAATAATCAAAAGAGATAAAGAAGATCACTTCATACTTGTTAGCAGACAAATTTGAGAGGAAGAGACAGCAATCATAAATATATATGCACCAAATACAAAAGCACCCAAGTATGTAAGACATATACTAATATACATGAAAAATCAAATACACAATAACACAGTTGTAACAGGGGACCTTAATACTCCATTGTCACAAAGAGATAGACCAACTAGACAAAAAGTCAGCAAACAAATAACAGAACTGAATCAAACCTGTGAACAAGTAGAACTAGTAGATGTTTACAGAGTGTTCCACCCAACAACATCAGAATACACACACTTCTCAGCTGCACATAGGACATTCTCTAAAATAGACCATATATTAGCCCATAGAACATGGTTAAGTAAATGCAAAGGGATTGAAATTATCCCATGCATATTATCTGACCATAGTGCACTGAAATTGGAAATTAGTGGCAATAAACCCCTTAAAAACCTACATAAACACATGGAAATTAAATAACAACCTGTTGAACAACCAATGGGTGGCAGAAGAAATTAAAGAATAAATTAATACCTAAAATTCAATGAAAATGCAGATACAACATACAGAAACTTGTACGATGCAATGAAAGTGATGTTAAGAGGGAAATACATAGCAATGAATTGTCACATCAGAAAAACAGAACAAACACAAATAAACAACCTAATGCTACACCTCAAGCTTCTAGAAAAAGAAGAGGAAGTCAAACCCAAAGCTCATACAAGAGAGGAAATTATAAAGATCAGAGCAGAAATTAATGCAATTGAGACTAAAAAACCAATACAAAGAATTAATGAATCAAAGAGTTGGTTCTTTGAAAGAATAAATAAAATTGATAAACCTCTAGCCAACCTTATCAAGAAAAAGAAAGAAAAAGCTCAAATTCGTGCAATAAAGAATGACAAGGGTGAAGTTACTACACATCCCATGGAAATTCACAAGATCATGAATACCTAGTTTGAAAATCTTTACTCACATAGCATGGAAAACACAGAGAAAATGGACAAATTTCTAGAAACATAAATGGCCAAAGCTGTAACAAGAAGATATAACAATTTTGAATAACTCAATATCAGTTACTGGAATTGAAAATGTCATTAAAATCTTATCCACAAAGATAAGCCCAGGTCCTGATGGATTTACAGCTGAATTTTACAAGAAATTTAGAGAATATTTAAGGCCAATACTCCTCAAACTCTTCAGTGAAATTGAAAGGGAAGCAATTCTCCCTACCTCATTCCTAGAGGCACGTATTACTCTGTGACCACAACCAGAGAAAGACCAAATTAAAAAGGAGAACTATAGGCCAATCTCCCTAATGAACATTGATGCAAAGATTCTCAATAAAATACTGGCAAATAGAATGCAGCACATTATCAAGAAGATTATACATCATGACCAAGTGGGATTTATCCCAGGAATGCAAGGATGGTTTAACATATGTAAATCAATAAATGCAATACACCACATCAACAGAGCCAAAGACAAAAATCACATGATCATCTCAATAGATGCACAAAAAGCTTTTGATAAAGTACAACACTTGTCCATGACAAAAATCCTACAGAAACTTGGAATAGATGGCATTTACCTCAATCTCATAAAAGCCATCTATGAGAAACCAACATTCAACATTATAGTAAATAGACAAAAACTGAAAGTGTTTACTCTAAAAATGGGAACAAGACAGGGATGTTTACTATCATAACTCCTATTCAGTATAGTTCTAGAAACATTAGCCAGAGCAATAAGACAAGACTGACAAATAAAAGGAATAAGGATAGGAAAGGAAGAAGTTAAACTGTCACTATTTGCAGATGACATGATACTCTTCAGAAAAGACTCCAAAAACTCCATCAAAAGACTACTAGAGTTAATAAGCAAATTCATCTGTGTAGCTAGATATAAAGTCAACACTCAAAAATCAATAGAAATTCTGTATACAAACAACAAACTCACTGAGAGAGAAATCATGGAAATAACACCTTTCACAATAGTATCCAATAAAATGAAACACTTAGGAATCAACCTAACAAAGGATGTAAAAGACCTGTACACTGAAAACTGTAATACTCTAAAAAAGGAGATTGAAGTAGATATCAGAAAATGGAAAGATAGCCCGTGCCCTTGGTTAGGAAGAACCAATATTGTGAAAATGACCATACTTCCAAAACTGTTATATAGATTTAATGTAATTCCAATCAAAATGCCATTGACATACCTTACAGATCTAGAGAAAGCATTTCTAAAATTCATTTGGAAACAGAAGAGACCTAGAATAGCAAAGGCAATCCTGAGCAACAAACGTAAGGCAGGAGGCACCTCAATCCCTGACTTGAAGTTATACTACAAAAAAGCAGTGATAAAATCAACATGGTACTGGCAACACAACAAACCTGAGGATCAGTGCAACAGATTAGAAGATGAAAGCACAACTACAAAGACACTCAGCCACCTTATTTTTGACAAAAGGGTTAAACATGTTCACTGGAAGAAAGATAGCCTCTTTAATAAATGGTGCTGGAAAAATTGGCTTTCTACATGCCAAAGACTGAAACTAGACCCATGTCTATCACCATGCTCTAAACTAAAGTCAAAATGGATCAGTGATCTAAATATTAAAATAGAAACTCTAAAGCTACTGGAAGATAAGGTATGTAGAAATCTTGAAGACATAGTGGTAGGCAAAATGTTCATGAACAAAACTCAAACTGCACGGGAAGTACTTCAAAGAATCAACAACTGGGATCTCATCTTATTAAAACGTTTTTCACTTCAAAAGAAATCAACAACAGAGTGAAAAGAAAACCCACAGAATGGGAAAGAATTTTAGCCAGCTGCCCCTCATACAAAGGACTTATATCTCAAATATATAAATAATTGAAAAACATCAGGCCCTTCAAATTCAAAGACCCAATCCAAAAAATGGGCATCTGAGATGAACACACACTTCTCAGATGAAGAAATACAAATGGCACATAAATACATGAAGAAATGTTCAACAGCACTGGTCATTCAAGAAATGCAAATTAAAACAATATTGAGAGTCTATCTCACTCAAGAAAGAATGACTGCCATCGAGAAATCAATCGGTAACAAATGTTGGCATGGCTGTGGGGAAAAATGGAACACTTCTCCACTGTTGGTGGGAGTGTAGACTGATACAAGCACTATAGAAATCAATATAGAGATTCCTCAAAAAATGAGGATTGGAAGTCCCATTCAACCCAGCTATTCCCCTTCTGGATATCTTCCCAAAAGAATCAAAATCATTATACCACAGTGTTATATGTGCACCCATGTTTATAGTAGCACAATTTGTAATAGCTAAATCTTGGAAACAACTCAAATGCTCATCAACTGCAGAATGGATGAAAAAGATGTGGTATTTTTATACAATGGAATACTACTTAGCTTAAAAAAGAGAATCTTGAGGTTTTTATGGGTAAATGGAGACAACTTGAAATTATACTGATAAGTGAAATAAATCAGACTCACATTTGTAAATATTGTATTGTCTCCCTAGCATAAAAAATAAATAATAATAAAAAGAAACTGAAAGAGCAATAAGATCCAAAATGTACAATAGATATTGTAATAGTGGAAGGGAAAGAAAGTGCTCAAAAGGAAAGAAGAACTGGGATAGGGCAAAGGAAAAGATTATATGTATGTAGGTTTACACATATAACTGTATGTATGTATATATGGGCAAGATAACCATACTACTAATTTCTGTTCATCAAAAAGAACAATTTGTGCTGTCATTGTCTGATTGTTTTATACTTTTTTTGTGCCTAGATCTTGTAACCTGAACAACTACTTCTAAGATAACAATATGGAATGTATTAACTAGTGTCTATCTTTTACCATTTTAAATTCTGTATTATTTCTATCCTATTTTCTGTTTTGCTTTCTAAAATAAAAAAACCCAATCCAGATGTTTCACATTTAAAATTAGTTGAGAGATTTTTGAAAATTATGAGATCAGAATTTACCTATTATATTAAAGCTTACAGTGACTACTTTCTACATAGAATATAGACAAAAACAAAAGATTAAGTGATAGAATAGAACAGAAAATGCAGAAAGAGACCCAAGTGTACATAAAACTTGCAAATGATAAAAGGATACATAAGGAATATATAAGTGAAAAAGAAGAAGTAAGTTAACTGACAATAGAAAACATTTTCCATTTGAAGGAGAAAACATTTAATTCACCTTTTACCAAATACCAAAATAGATTTTGGTTCATAAAAGAGGTAAACTAAGTACTAACTAAATTTTTAAAAATCACAAACAAAATAAAACAAACAACAAATTAATAGGTCACAAAGAAAATAATACAAATAAATTAATACTTAATTTTTCTATGGATGTGGACTTTCTGAAAATAAAAGTCAAGGGAGAAATCACACAAATAACATCATGTACTACATTTGCTACATAATGCTACTGTAAATTATTGAAGACTTGGTATGTGCTAAGCATCATTCTTTATTCTTTCTATACTACTAATTTGATGAAATATCCTCACCACCTAGGATCTAGATACAACTGAAACTACCAGTGTATAGAGGAGAAAAGTAAGACAGTGAGGATAAAATAATTTTAACACAATCATAGCACAAAGATAGCAGAATCAAAAGTTAAATTCTAGCAATCCGATTGTGGTCTCTGTCAATCACTGTGCTCTTTGAGTATAAATACAGGTACATTTTAAAATAGAATAAAATTCATAAAAAGGAAAATAACAAATTGAAAAAAATATTTTTAACAAATAACCCCATGCATACATAACCTTTATATTAGTCCTTCCCCTTGTATGTACACTGCTCCAACTTGACTAGTCACCATAAAAGGAGCACTACATTTGTGTCTAAGAGGGTAAGTATGAGTGTGTGTGTGAAGAACTTTTCCAAATGAATAAAAAATAACAATTGGAAACTAGACATGAGGATGATAAGAAACTTCAGAAAATGTCTTAGAAAAGAAATGTAAACAAAAAGCCATGGTTAACCTTACTAGTAGAAAATAATAGCTAAATAAGCCATCAGTGTGTTATTTCTTAAATCAGAAAACATTTATTGTTTGTTAGTGTTAAAGTTTTCTGCATACACATATATCAAAAATGTTTTAAAAGTTCAAAACTTTAAAATTTAAGAAATTTTTCAAATATTTCACTTCTTTCAGCCACCTGTCCTATGAACATAAAGAGCTGTATAGGAGTAAATTCATAGAAGGAGTATTAATAGGAGCAGATGGTTCAGAATAAACTGAATACATATGGCATGGGCAAGTCCTGCACTTCACTCTGATAGAGGAAGCTTCTCAACAGCCATGTTTTCATACTATATATATAATAGTGGGAGAAATATTCCCAATAGAAAAATCAGTTGAACTATAACATTACAGATAGATATTTGAAGGAGGTTTAGTAACAGACAAAATAAGCATTCAGCTGCTACCACACCCAGTCTGTACCTATAACTCTCAAGACAAGAGAGTGGTGCATGGCCAACAGTGAGTCACCTTTCTTCTCTGCCTTTGATCAGCTAGAATTCCAAGTGTTTTGGGAACTGAAGGAAAATGGAAAGGTGGAGCTTTCTGTCCCACCTAAGGCCAAGTCTCTCCAATCCCTTCTTTCCATCCTCATAGCCACTGAGCATGCCACTTGCACTGAAACAAGTCATTAATTAACGTTCTCTTCCTCCTCTTCCTCTACTTCTGCTCCTTCCTCCTCCTATTTCTGCCTCTTTTTAAATGGACTTTCTAGATTTTTTTTTCCCCTCCGAGTCCTGTATCTTGTGCAAAGACCTTCCTAAGCGTTGCCTAAAATGGTAAATAAAAAGTAAAAGAATCTCAAAATTTTTACCAGGGCCTTGTTGCTAAGCAACCACTTCCTTTGTCTCTAACTACATGTAATATGACATTATTTGGAATGTATTTTCAGACCTCACCTTAACACAAAGGAGCAAAGCAGGGGAGAAAAGAGGAGGTGAGGGAAGAGGTGGTACTATAGAAATCTTTATATTGAAAAACGTAAAGCTACAATGCGAGGGGGAGAAACACCAAAGGAACCCACCATGGGAGCTTCAGCCCACCACCACCACATGGTACCCAAAACTTCAAAATGGAACAATTCTCTTATTGGCACATTTTTATGCGAACAAACATATGGTTATGAGCATATTCTTACCTTCATTATAATCTGCACATTTTCTCTCTACAGGAAAATTTAAATGCACTGTTGACAGCTTTTTATAGCCACATAAAAAGAAGGCAGACAAAGAAATGTTATGATTGAACTTCCTCACAAGATACCACAGATTGTAATTCCTCAATTTTTTTCTGTTCACAAGATTGGAGAATTTCCACTAATGTACTTTCTTCTGTGATCTTATTCTTGGCCTCCAGGATAACCCATAAATTAAAAACAGAAACAGATAATGCTATCTCTTGGTTCAAACAAGCTCACAACTAACTTCCTACTCCATTCTCAAGCACATCATTTTTATTTGGACGAGGGCAAGAACCCCTAACAAGGAGCTTTTACTAAGAAATGTACATAACTTAGGAGAATATGAATAAGCTTCTCTGGACAGAGACTTTCTGTTCTTTTTTGTAGCTAGTAGATCATGTAAAAAGTTTTGTCAGCATTAGGAATACACAGCCTAAGACTTGGGTATAATTAGGAAGGAAGGTTAAAGAAACTTTTTTAGTTTGCTGTAATTCTCAGATCTGGTTATTGGTATTCTAGAAAAAAAAGTTGTGTACCTGGCCCAGGTGACTCCACAGAACTTGCACTGGGCTTAGGGATCAAGAATCTAGTCAGCACTGAAGTTTCATTTTGTTAACCAAAGGCATTCTTCTGTGCATTAATTTCCAATTAGGTTCATGTACAGAGAGATAAAGGTCGAGGATTTGGAGTTTTCTAGCCAACCACGTATTAACTTCATCATCATCTCCAACATTTCATGGCAGAGAAACAGGCTTCATGAAAATCCGGAGATTGAACTTCATCATAAATAAATAATATCACCTTGGATATTCATTTATCCTCTTGGTGTCTCTTATTATTATGAAATAAATTATTCCTACAGGAACATGCATAAATTGAGAATGCCAAGAATAGAAATAAGATAAACAACCATGTGCTCAATATATTTAAATATGGGAAATTTCATGCATCTTAATGTTTCCATATGTCTTCATATGCGTTTTCTCAGTGCTACCTAACTACTTCTTCCTTTCTTCAAGATGTAACCATTATCCCATTTTTAATCAACCTGCAATTTTTTGGTAATCTTTATTTTGATACAATTTCAAATTCGAAGAAAAATTACAAGAATAGAATGAAGAAGTTCTGTGTACTCTTGACCCATGAAGAGTTCTGTGTACTCTTTAACTATTTGTTTACAATTTGTTATATATAAATGTATTCATATATATATTAAAATGAAAAAGGATGATACAGAACTTCAAAACAAAATAATAGGAGATTAACAATGATAAATATATTGCATAACATTATCTTCAAAGTAGTTATTCAGATTACAAGATAAAGGTATGAAATACATGATCAAACAATCAAACAATGAAAGCACAACCATTCTTTTTGATGAACTAACAGAGATTAGTAGTATGGTTATCTATCCTGAAAAAAAAAATACATATATATAAAATCTTTTTCCTTCTTTCTTTTGTCCTTTCTCCATTCCAGTTTTTTTTTTTCTTTTTGAGCAATTTCTTTCCCTTTCACTTTCACAATATCCACTGTGCACTTTGGATGTTATTTACTCTTCCAGTTTTTTACACAAGGGAAACAATACGATATTTACACATGCAACTCTGATTTATTTCACTTATGAATATGGTCTCAAG
Organism: Cuniculus paca; assembly: GCA_004365215.1. NCBI lineage: Eukaryota > Metazoa > Chordata > Mammalia > Rodentia > Cuniculidae > Cuniculus > Cuniculus paca. Next base: position 27,386 of record RJWT010003118.1, on the reverse strand, counting down.
TTGCATTTGTTTACCTATAAAAGCCTCAAATCTATCCTTGTTTATAGCTGAGTATTTTTACACAGTGGAGTACTACTCTATAAATATATTCTATCTATGTTCTTTTAGGAAGCTTTGAAAATAAGTTGGAGACATTTTTCTCATTTACCCCAAATGTGCTTATTCTTAAAACACTAAAACAAGGTATATGTCCTAAGAAAAAAGATACTGTTTTATATAATCAGTTATACAAAACTAAGAAATTTAACATTGCTATAATGTTTTCTCAACAATGATCTATTTTAAATTTCATCAGCTTCTCTAATAATATCCTATGTTTTTTTACTCATTCCCAGGATTTAATTCAGGGTCACATATTTTATTTATTTATCACATCTATTTACTAGTCTCCTTTGATTAGAATCATTTCTCAGTGCGTCTTCACCTTTCTTAGCCTTAGAGTTCTAAAGAGAATAGAATAATCATTTGGTAAAATTCTATATTTCATAATTTGATTTTATCTGTTTCCTTGTGGTTAGATTTAGGTTATGTATTTTCATAAGAAATACTAGGGAAATTATGTTATGTCCTCACACATAGTGTTATGGCATGATTTGTATCTAGGTGGCCCCCCACCCCTTGCAAGCCTCAGGTAGTCATGGAAGATGCTGAAACTAGCATTTGTGATTGATTCGTTGTCTAGTGCTGGGATTGGCAGTGTGAGTTCTGCACCCACCCAGAGGTGGAGCCGACATACAACGTAAGGTCGAGAAGAAGGCCTGTTTTTCCCTCTTTTGCACAGTTGGGTCTTGCTGCTTGCAGCTGCCATGATCAGCTGCCCCTCAGCCACACCAGCCTGCCTTGGAAGCAGCTGAGTATGGACTGAAACCCCCAAAACTGTAAGAGATAAACCTCTCCTTCCTTCACTTTGGGAATCACGTATTTTGTCTCAACAATGAGAAAAAACTAACCAAGACATGTTAATTGGCTCTAAGACTAGTAATATTAATTTTATCTCTTGATTTAGATAATGTGTAGTATATTTCTCTAATATATATGTGATTTTTTTCCCTCTGTAAGTAATAAATAATCCATGGAGAGATAATTTGAGCCTATGTAATTTGAGCCTATGTTTATCTTTCAACCCATCAAACACGGACCTACCTTAAATGTTTTTCTAATTCTATCATTTCCTCTGTATGAGTTACAACTCTGTAAAAATTTATTCTTCTTTTTCTAATTATTTATTGTTTTTTTAACTGGCAAATTTTTTTTACTGTATGTTTGCAGTGCATAATGCTTGCCTTCCTTGTGTGGAGTTGGTACATGTACATAACTCATCTTGATTCCTTTTTTCACCCCCTTTCCCTCCCCACCCTTCATCTCTCAATCCCCTTCCCTTTTGAGAAAGTCCTATCTTCCTACTTCTTACTATCTGTCTTTCATTTTACTTTTTATTTTTAATTTGCTTTTCTCATATGAAAGAAATTTTGCAATATTTAAGCTTGCAGGTCTGGTTTATTTCAATTAACATTATGGTCTTAAGCAGTATCCATTTTCCTACAAATGACTCAAGTTTATCTTTTTGGCAGCATAGTATAGTAGGGTAAATGTATGTATTTTTATTTTATTTAATGGGTTAAATATTTCATTTACTTATCTATTTAGTGGTTTAATATGCCTAAATTGCCTTATATCTGGTCAGTGTGAGCTGCTTCGATCTGTCTCTCATGCTCCTTAAGAATGTTCTAATAGTTCAGTGAATAATGGCTTTTTAGCATAACAATATGCTCCAGGATTAACTCATAGTTTATCTGCCTCACTCCTAGAGTCATCGATTTCTCCAAAGAAACTTGGTTCTTTTAAATAGAAGTTGATATTTAGAAATCAAGATCTGGTCTCAAGGTATGCTCTTTGATACTGATGTGTTGTGGCTTTTCTGTCATCTCAAAAGTCATATATAAGAAATATATGTATGTTTAAAACATAAGTAGATATATAGATAGCTCATAAAAGTGAGAAACATGTTTAATTTTTATAGCATAGTAACTCATGTGGTCAAGTTTATAATGAGCCAAATAGTTTTTCAGAATAGTTATACCATACCATGATGAAAAGCAAATCTACTAATTAGAATTCCAATGATCTATATTCTTTACTTAGATAAAATTTACTTTTGGTGAAGCTTTCAGATATAAAATTTCTTTCATTTTGATACATGTATATATCTATATGATTCCCATGCCTATTAATACATGGAATGTTTCTATAACTTCAGAGAATATCCTAATGTTCCTTTCTAGTCAATCATTTCTCCTTCCCCTTTGGAGAACTCAATTTTATCAAATACAACTTAAAGATAAATGTCTATAAAATCTTCCAATATGTGAACATGGTATACCTTGCTTTTATATAGGTTCTCTTAAATTCTCTTAGCAAGTTTTAGTGGTTTTCAGTGTATTAAACACATTTTAATAAATTTATATTGAAATGTTCTATGCTCTTCTTTCAATGACACTCTAAATACTTGTATTTCCTTTCTCAAATTTTGCTTCTAGTTTATACAACTGTAATTAATTTTGTATATTAACCCTGCTTCTTGAAACTTTGATAAATTCACTTATTAGTTACATTATTTGCTTTGTAGCTTTTACATTTTCAATCAAGAGAATTAAGTTTCCTTCAATGAGACAGTTGTACTTTCTCAAACTTAAAGTTTGCTAAGTTTCATGCCTCATTGCATTATGAGAACCTCCAGTAGAGTGTTGAATTAAAATGTGAAAGTAGACAAAATGGAATTTAACCGTAATGTGTAATATTGGCTAGGTTTGTCATAAATGGCTTGTGAAAAATTAAGACAGTTCTTTTCTAACGTTAGTTTACTGAAGTTTTTAAGATGTGTAAGTATATAGGATTTTAATTTTATTTCTGAAAGTGATAATAGGAAATGGTTTTAAAAAAGGAGGCAAGGGGGGAGAAAGAGAAAAGTTAACTACTGGGTGCCACTCATTCAGCTTGCAGCTTTCCTCAGCAAGTCCTCTCTCACTGATTCCTTTTTTATCTGAACTTACTTAACATTAAAAGCCAGTATTTATCGCCTCTTTATTATGTATGCATGTTGATTTTGTTTTTAATGATATGTTACAGGTTGTATATAGATGGCCCCCCAAGCCTCATGTAGTCATGGAAGCAGCTGAATCTAACATTTATGATTGACTCGTTGTCTAGCTCTGGGATTGGTGGTGTGAGCTCTGCACCTGCCCAGGGGCGGAGCCAACATACAATGTAAGGTCGGAATGGGGGCGTGTATTTTCCTCTTTGGCGCGGTTTGCTCTTGACACTTGCAGCCGCCATGAACATATGCCCCCTTTTGTTCTGGCTGCTGCCTTGAAGTGTTGCCCCAGTGCCATGCCACCCTGCCTTGGAGCCAGCTGATTATGGACTGAAATCCCCAGAAACTGTAAGCTAAATAAACCTTTCCTTCCCTATTTTTGGGTGTCAGGTGTTTGTCTCAGCAACTAGAGAAAAGTAACCAAAATATGATAAAATAAAAGGAACTTCAAGGATAGGATTAGAACATGCAATTAATCTTTATCCCCCTACTGCCTTTGGTACTGGACTGAGTGCAATACTGATTGCTTGACCAGTTTCTGCATTGATTTACGTTAGTAATGAAATGTTATAGCTATTTAGTATTTTAGAGTTCTACATTCAAGAACTGATAATTTTATCAAAACAAATCAGTCAAAATGTGTTTTATGATAAAGCAAGTGGGAATCAGAGAAATATATATCTTCCTAGGAAACACAGAACTCATTAAAGACAGAGCAAGAAACTACTCAAGTCCTCTGCCCCTCTACCTCAAAAAATTTACCTGATTGTCATAGTTCTTCCCGGTACCACTCCTGAGATCAGCAGTCATCTCAGTAAGGATTGTGTTATACTAAGTCTCAAGTTTGGGTTACATAACTATCCATTAAAGCTTAGGGTCTCTGGCCTCTGTCACCACATACCAAACCTATCAAAACCTTATGTTGAAAACTCCTACTGGTGAAACAGGATCTTGTCAAACTTCTACAACATATCAGATGCTAATTATATGTTTATAATTGCATACTTTGACCAATTTCAAATCCAATTTGCATGAGAAACTTCTCCCAAGGTGAATAATTTTTTCTAGTTATAGTTTCTTACAAGTTTACAGTATGGTGCAGGTAAGACCTCCATATTTACTTTGGAATTCTACTGTTGAAAATACCACACATCTTTGGGTCGCATGGTAGGAGTAATTGTCTATAACAATTGTGGCATGTGTGCTGCAGCACGCTGTTTGTATCATTGAAATCTCTAAAAGGTTCACCATCACTGATACCATATTCACATTAAACAAGTGCCATCTTCAGTGGGAAATCCTCAGAAATCTGCCAGAGACAAGCAGAAATCAATGAAGAAGGGTACTTAGCATGACAATGAAGCAGGGTCTCTGTTTAGTTTCTGAAATTTAATTCATGCCACTGTACAGATAGTTGGGACCTTTAGGTAGGGCTTGATTAGGGTGCCAGATTCCTTTAAGAAGTAGAAAAGAAATAACCTCTGCATCACAGCAAACAGCTGAGCTGACAACTTGCAGCTTAACACCCACCTACTCCTGTATAGCTGGCACTGACTTGCCTAAGCTTCCCTTTAAGTAGTTTACTTCTCCCTAAGCAAAATTTCCCTATTAACTCTCCAAACCTAGTCCCCAGCAACAAGTCCAATAACCAAGCAAGTAGTGATCCTCCAAGGAATAGGATGGAGGTGGGGGCCTTACCCCATAAAACAGGACCACAGCCCCAGATTTCCTGTGTAACAGCTCTGGACCCCCCACTTCTTGGAATGGCTTTTGTTCAGGTTCCTCTTGCAATACCTGTAATAAAGCAGCTTTGCATTGGTCTTTTCTATCTTCTCCTCTTCTTTCTACATGAAAGAGAGAGACAGAGACAGGGAGAGAGAGACCCAGTTAGGATGAGTCTGGAATCCCCCAGACCCTAGACCTGTCAGACTTAACACTACTCTTTCCCTTGCATCATACACTTCAGAAACTCTAAAAGATTTTTCATTTCTTACACACAATACCTGTTTTACACCTTCATGTGATCATGCTGGTCTCTCCACTGAGAGTGCCATTAACTCCCTGCCCCTCCCTTCCCAAAGCTGCTCTCACACACTTCAATAACTGCTTTTCACCTACCATTCAGTCACTTCACAAGTATTTATTAAGTACTGCCAGTGTGCCAGGCACCATGCTAGGTGCTGGAAAGGCAGAGGTGAATATGGCAAAGTCCCAGCCTTAAAGGAGCTCACTATGAATTGTGGGGATGACTGGCAAGGACCAGGGGGTCACAAAGGAGCATTACTAATCCCAGTCTTGCAAGGCCATCGAAGTCTTCCTGAGAGCTTACATAAGTGGTGACATGGAGAATCTAGGTCTGATGAAATAAGCACAATAAAAGGAAGAGATGTGAGACCCAGGGCTAGCAAAGTTGAACTCTAGTACTAAGGGTTCTGCTGCAATATCTTTCAGAAGTCTCCCTGTTCTTGCCTGAGGCTGCCAGCTGCCTTTGAATTTTGACCAGTTCTTGTGCAGATTCCTTCAAGGCACGTAACTCCCTTCTAAAATCACATATTGGTTTTTCTTCCTCAAGTAAGTACAAGTGCTTAGTCTGGTACTGTAGAATGCTTAATTAATGTCTGAGGGAATAAATGCGTGAACCAGTGAATGAATCAATCAACCAAACACTTGTAGAAATCTTCTACAGAAGATGCTCTGACTGCATAGTCAATTATGTTACTCTGGGCTATCATCTCCCCATGCAAAACCAGTGATCCAGAATAACCAGAGCCAGGCCTTCAGAAGCAGGGTACCTGTGGTAGGCACAGCCAGCTGCATAGACCATTCTCTCACAGTGTCATCATTTCAGTCTTTTAGAATTAGGCAGACCACTGTTTCTGCCAGTTTGAAGGAAAGTGGCCTAAGGTGATTTAGACTCAGAATTTTCTCACTTCCACCTTAAAAAAATTTCTCTTTATTCATTGTCATATAGGTTTAATTCCATTTTGAGATATGTAATAAGCTCTCCTACTGGGCATCATGAACTCTCAAGTATGAATCAAATGACAATCCACTCCACTGTCTTTTCCTTACAGGCATGATGGGAGTCATTTTTACCTATGCAATCAATGACAAACACCATCCAGTCATTCCTCAGGCTCCTGCTATTGATTTTAGGGAAATGATTACAGATAAAACCTCCTGTCAAAGCAAAATGCAGAAGTGATTAAAACAGTTTTATTAGTTATTAAGCATTAAACTAGATTGCAGCACTGCTTACTAGCCAATAAACAATTCACTAAAGAGATTGTGATACAGAAAAACATTCACAACTTTCATAGTAAGGCAGAAATAACTTATTCTATGCATGCTAAATGTCTTTTCTAAAGGAAAAATAAATCTTTAGCTTTCTGACAAGTAGATAGTTACAATTTGTAGCCAGGCAGTTATGCCAAACTCCCACAGAGACAGGGAGCTGGGAATTTTTCTTTGTGATGCTAGCATTCCAAAAACACTGCTCTAAGGTCCCCCAAAAGAGAAATTCCTGGGAGGCAAAACTCTTAAGGGGTTAATTGAGCTTTTAAAAAGATTTACATACATCTCTAAAAAGGAGAGTTTATACAATTTCAAGTCCTCCAAAATCTATTAAATTTAATAAAAGAAAAGGTAAATCTCTCTTTTCTGTTTGGCACCAGAAATAATTTAAAATTTACATATATATGTGTTGGTATGGGTATATGTGTATTAAGATTTGCATGTGCCCTTACACAATCCAGCTCTCATTTATAGTATTCCTGTCCCTCGCAGAACCTGTGACTATGATAATCACTTCCAAACTATGGCTGTTTCTTCCTGCATTAGTCAGCTTTCCCATTGCTGGACACAATACCCACACCCACAATTTAGAGAAGAGGTTTAATTTCCCTCGTGTTTTAAGGAGATTCAGTCCATGGCTGGCTGTCTCCAAGGTAGAAACGTCATGGTAGAAGGACGCAGTGGAGCAAAGCTGCTCAATTCATGGTGGCCAGGAAGCAGAGAAAGAACAGTGCTAGAGAGGAAGGGATGAGGCTCTGGACACAGAATTCAAGGTCACACATATCACCAATCCAGACACACCCAGAAATGTGCTCCACTAATCTCCTCATTGCTCCCAAACCAATCAAGTTGACATAATCAAGTATAACTGGTCATACTTCCTGTCCTTTATGCTGTGTTCGTCCCTCAGAAGCCTGTGATTTTAACCACTGTCCTCACAGACTGTAGACCATGATTGATTAGCTATCAGATAGTACAATGCTCTGATAATTCCCAAACACCCTGTGCTCTAAGCCACCTTTCTTTTTTTTTTTTTTTTTTGGTTGTCTGTAACTGGGAATACTCTCAGAGCAGTGCTTCTCAAATTAAAAATGGATGCGATCAACTGAAGAGTGATGAAAATGTAGGCTCTACCTCAGTAGGTCAAAGTGGGCCCACTGGTCCTGCTCAGAACATCTCTGGAAGGAAGACCTGGGAACATGACTGCAATTCATTGTACATCATTGTTAACCTGCCTCTTGTATAGGCAATTTTCCTTGTGCAGGCTGTTGCTCTTATTTACCCAGTAATAAATATTTATTGAATGCAGACTCTATAATAGGAAATTTTTATGTAATCACTCTCTCTCCTCCAGCCATCATGCTGTGACTCATGCTTCTAAACCCTTCTCTATGGGACTCAAACTTGGAACAACTTTCTCTCTAACCATTGCAACTGACTCCTTTCCTCCTACAGCATTTTCTTAAGACTGTGCATCCATTCTGCAAATATTTTCTCCCTTCCCTTTCCACAAAACTGAGTCACAAGCTGGAATAAAATTTTAGCCAGTGTATATACCCTAGGTTTTTTATTTGGAAAACAGGATGACAGAGCATAGAGCCTCTGACTGCAATTCTCTGCCCCTTACAGCCGACAGCTGTCATCTGTGGCTCCTAAGCTCCGTAATTAAGGCTTCCCTGCTTTGCAGTCTGTGGCAGTGATCCCTGTTTGTCAGAAGCAGGAGCAGGTAGGTGGGTGGGGAGGTAGTTCTGAGAGCTATTTAGTGCAGCCTTCTCTTATTTCCTGACTCATTATTTCCTGAGGGCACTGGAATTCTGTGCCCTCAGACAGTTGAAAAGTATTTGCCTGTTGATTGACTGCCTTCAGCTGAAGATACCCTCAATGACGAGTGGGCCTCTGGAGTAATAACCAAATTTATTGGTACTTAGTCCATTGACTCAGGTTTCCCCCTCCACTTTACAGGGGCTACGTGGTCTGACACTGAAAATTACTATTAACGTGTTTTCTTTAGATCACTCAAATCACTGTAAATGCTTTCCAATTGGCATCAATTAACATCGAAGTGATTACATTTCAAGCCTCCTAGGGAGTGCACGTGTTTATAGAAGATATAAGACTTGGAGGCAGCCGCTTTCTGTAGCTTCAGTAATCTAAATGGTGCATTCATACACATCTGATTGCATATTTGATGTCAGTCTGGGAAATACAGCCCAGCAATTGGTGGCAGCTCGCTCTCTGGTTGAAAACAGCACCAGAGAACTCAATTTCAGTTTCTGACGTCTTCCTTCACAAGAGCCATCTGTGCCTCCCACTCTGCAAAGGAAAAATTTACTAGATTCTTCCATCTCCCATATCCCTTCCCACCATTTCTCCTTGTGGAACAGCCCTGAGAGCCTACTGAATGCTTCATTCACATTTCCTTGAAGAATCTCCTTTTTCTTCACTCATCAAAATCCTACCCATACTTGAAAGCAATTAAACAGGGATCTGAACACTGTCCTTAGTGTTCCCATTGCTTTTGTTTACATTAGTATTATGCACAGCACACTTATACACAGTTAGCTCTATATTAACTTTCTCTTCCTTTCTTCAAGTGATTTTTGTTTTAAGGACAGTCTCTATATGGTATTAATCTTTGTATTCCCTATCACCATGACTCAAGTGAAGCAAGTGCTCAGTAACTGTTAGCCAAATGCACAAATGTGCAATTATTCATGTATTGGAATGCTGAAAATTCAGACAGTTAAGTGGCCAGAAGGAATGTGAAACAATTTGAAGCAGATAATGTTGGTATTGTGATATTAAGTCAATTACAAAAAAAAAGGACATTATTGCTATCACAGATTTTTGCTGTCTATAAATTCATGAGAATCTGTGTCATGTGAGCTTTTGAGTCAATCTAATGTCTAGAAAAGAGAATCAAATGCAATTGCATTTCCATGACAACCTAAGGTATAGAATACTTTGCCATATGTATTTATATGTGCCAACCCGAACTCTTCCAGAAATGTGTTGTTCTGCCTGCTCACCCATCTTCAAGCTGGACTACAATGGGTTTTTATTCAGCTTTTTAGAGATTAAAGCCCATGAACACCAACACCCTGAAGTACATTTAACTGCCAACTGATGCTTCTGCTGTGAGTGAAGAGTGGATTCAGATCCCAGACTGTAGAGGTCAGGTGTAGGGGAAATGATGCCATGAAGCCACTGTAAAGGACCCACACACATCCGGGGCTTCTTATGTGTAAAACTCATGTATTTGTGGAATCTAAGAAGGTTCTTTTATTTTCTTAGATATTTTAGAAAACATGAAAATTTGGTTTTAGGATGAACTGGTTCACATTTTGAAAAATGCTTTCTTTAGTTTTGATCACATTATATTTCTTCCTAGATAGGTTTCACTGGAGATTTTGACCTTTGACAAATTAAAAATTGTGAGGAGATCACTGCTTTCATATGAAAAATTTTTAAGTTCTTACTATATACATTTATATACCCTTTTGTTTTCTTGTAGTATAATATATGCTCATATGACATAAATGTAAAAGGGATTTAGTGTCTTAAGGTATACACATTTAGATACATAGAACATGCTATATAAGCTTACAGAGTGAGAGAGGTATTAAAATATATACATTACTTAGCTATTTTATATATATATATATACATTGCTTCCCATTTATAGTAGTTTGGTTATAACATATATTACTTAGAACATATTTGTGACCATACTAATGAAATATATTACAGTATTAAATTCTGTAGGAAGCAGACATTCATAATCATACAAAATTTACTCCTTTCCTCCAATAAATGATTGGTAAGCTTTCTACTTTTGCTTATGTTTCAGAGTTTCAAAGCACAGAAACACTAAACCTATTACCTGAGTTATGTCTCTTTCTGAAGTTTATGAGCTTTTACTTGACTAAATTATGCGCATCATGATGCATATTTTGTAATAAATTATTCACCACTGCTTTAACTTGCTCAAAGTAAATTGCTACTCTGTGTGAAAGAAGAATTGCTGTTTTGAACCTCTTCATTACTGTCTAAGCCAGAAATTTTCATCATTTTTCTGTAAACCTGCAATCAGTTGGGAGCCCGTTCACTTTAGAGTTCTTGGCAATAATTCATCCTCTCCAATTAAAACCTACTGCATATTTCTAAGCTGAATTAAAGACTTAGAAAACGCATACTTCATCATTACAAGAACCCTGTTCAGTATTGTCATCCCCGTTTCACAGATGAGCAAACTGAGACTAGTAGTATATTAACAGGGCTAGAATTAAATCCAGGTATATCAGACACAAATTATGTACACTGCCTGAAGGTTTTACTGAGACATCTGCAGTGTTGCTGAATCTGGGATGGGATGGGATGAGATGGAGAGAAAATTTGGACCAGTGATACTATTTTTAAAGCTCCTTGCAGAACCAGATCTTATCTCCAAAATAACTTTGTATGCTCTCTTTTCTTTATGTGCTAATAGTAGCATACAAAACTTGGTATTTTCTTTTAGCATTGGCCTGTTAAAGTAACACAGTATGTACCTTCACTGTTTTATCATCCCATTTTAATGAGTTGAGCTGTTTTTCATATACTTATAAGATATTAATTTTTCTTCTTCTGAGAATTTTCTTTCCCTTCTTCCAACTTTCTTTTAGGTTGTGTGTGTTTTTACATTTCTTCACTTCTAGAAAATACAAATTCTTGGTAATATAGTATATTACAAATACTTTTTCTAATCTGTAGTTTCTCTTTCACTTTGCAAGTCTTAGTCATAGATTATTCAAATTTTAATATGATCACATTTGCCATTATTTTAAAAGTTATGTTCCATTTATTTTTCAAATGAAAAATAAAGTATATATATATATATATATATATTTATGATTCTATTAATTGGTGAATTAACATTTATCAAGAAATTCCGTTTTTTAAAACATTAATCTTTATACTTGTAGTTTCCTATTATATAGGTAATAGTACCCAGATTCAGGTTTTCAGTTATGTTTCTATTACATTTAGAATTTATTTGCCCACAAGGCAAGATGTAGAGATTCAATTATATTTCTCTCTAGTTTGTTTACTTCTTTGCCTTTCAACCAAATTCATTTAGTTTGTGTTCAATTCTCTTTCCTCTGCTTTTTAAATACAAGCTATGCTATGGAACCAAATTTTATATAGGATGAGTTTATTTCTATGGTCTTTATTCCATTCAATTCATTTATTTCCTTCTCGCAACAAAATTGCACTTACTGCCTGAACTATTTTAGCAAGATTTCCCATACTTCCTCTGAATTTTACATTTTTTCTTTGTATGATTTAATCAATGGTTTTGTATATTTAATTGGAGTTACATTTGAATATTTCATTTTAATTATAAGAATAACCAATTGGTTATATGGTTTCTCTCCCCAAGAATATTGTCTCTTAAAATTTCTTGTCAAAGTGAAGTCCCTGTTATTTCCAAGGACCAAAATATGTCCCATGCCCAGACTACTTTCAAGAAGGTGAAATCTCACCATATTCCCAGGAGGTGATCCAACACTTAGTGACTGTATTATCTTGTAAATAATTTAAGAGTATTTCTTTTTATCCTCTGGTAAGAATTATATCCATGTGAAAGTGACTCTTTCTGGAAGATCTCTTCAAATCCACCTAAATTCTGTGTAGTTTGAAAGAAAAATACCTTGGAGAATTTTAACAATTTATTCATTTTTTTCTATTTACCAGGGTTCTATTTATATTTTCGGTTTCTACAACATTGTCCATTACATTTTTTTTTTGAGATAGGGTCTCATGATGTAGTTAAGGATAGCTTTGACTCACTATGTAGCCCAGGCTGGCCTCAAACTCCCTGTGATCCTTTTGCCTTAGCCTCCTGAGTGCTGGGATCACAGGATGTCCATTACATCTTAATTTCCATGCCATTTCTAATAATTTTTGGAAACCGCTAAACCTTTTCTTTTCCTTTTGTGTTTGTTTGTTTGTTTGTTTGTTTGGTTGGTTTGTTTTGTTTTTAACAATCCTGTCAGGGTCTTGACTATTTTCTTAGTCCTTTAAAAGAACTGACTGTCGCTGCCCTTACAACAGCAATATAAAAATAGAAAGGATGTATACGGAAGTGGAGAGAGATTGGAAGTAGTCTGCCACAGCCATGGAATATCAGAAGCCACATGGAGCAGGAAGAGATAAGGGGGCACTCTTTGCTAGAGCCTTTAGACTGAGCATAACACTGCCAATACCTCAATTTCAGACTAACAGCCTCTACAACTGTGGGAGAATAAATTTTTTGTATTAAGTCACTTGGTCATTTGTTAAAACAGCTCTAAGGAACAAAATACAAATGGTTTTATTAAATGTCTCACTAAATCAAGGGACAAAGTTTCCTAGTAATTCTGCAGAACACTTCAGAACATATCTAGTCTCTTGTGTTTCAGATCTCCTTTTATTCTCTTTTATTCTTCACCAGTTACTGACTGCTGTTCTTTATTATCATCTGAAGTTACTTTTGATGTACTGGAACATGAGTTATTAGTCTGCTGCTGTCAAAAGCATTATCATCTTACCATTCTTCCAGCTGCTGAAGTCATCTGAATGCTTCCTTGTTGCCTTTTCCTCCCTCATTCTATACATTTAACCAAAACATAAGTCCTGCATTACTTTCCTAACTATGAATCACATCCACTTCAGTCCAGCTCCAATTTTAATTCCCTCATCCATGACACCATTATTTCTGCAACAAACTTCTACCTAGTATTCAAATTCATTGATTTACCCATTCATCCATCTATCCTTCCATTTCTTCTTCCATCCATCTGTTAATCAGATACTTTTTAAGTATCTATCATGAGACAACACTAGGCAAGACACTCCAGTGCAAAAGTGAGTTGAAAAGAGAGTAGGTCCCTGAACGAACAGAAATTGTAACAGTCTAGGAATCTTGCATGTGGAGAACTTAACACTAATTAAAGCATCTCACAGAATAGTGTAATTATCATCTCAGAAAGGAGCATGCTAAAGGAGAGGTTCTACAATACTGTGAGTGAAGCACTCTGAAGAGGGTTTCATTCTTCCTTCCTCTAGCTGTAAGTCAAAGAACATATCTGCGAATACAAAGAGGGATTTTTAAAATGCATGATTGAATTTAAATAAAGAATCTCCAATACACTTTTCAGATTTACACTATGTGCCACAATATGCTTACATTTTTATAATTTTAGAAGCTGTAATGTATGAGATATTTATAATAACATTGGATAGAACACTTTGTCTCATTTAGGTTGTGTTGTGACAGCCAAGCATTAGAGCTGTCCTGCTATCCCAGGCACGGCCATGTCAGTTTATTTATTTATTTATTTATTTATTTATTTATTTAATTTTAAAAAGCAAAACAGAAAAAGAAAGGATAGAAATAATACAGAATTTAGGAAAAAAAAGTAGGAAATTAACACTAGTTAATGTATTACATGTTGTTATCTTAGCAGGAACTGCTCAGGTTATAAGATTGAGACCTTAATCATTAGTGAAATAATTCAAACTTACATTTATAAATATCATATTGTCTCCCTAAGTGAAAGAGTAACAAGATGCAAAATATGCAATAGATATTGTAATAATGAAAGGGAAAGAAAGTGCTCAAAAGGAAAGAACAAATGGGGTAGGGGAAAGGAGAAAAGGAAGAAAGAAAAACATGGCAATACATTTTAATGCTGTTTCAATACGTTTATCCCCCAATAGGATGAAAGTATATGGGAAACAAGGTTATGCCCTGTAAACTACTGCACTGCAAACACTAAAACCCTATTAAACCTTTTCTTACCCTAAATAAGTGTTTTTGAATGGAAAGAGAGGTGAAAAATAACACTGGGACTACTAGACTCCTTTTAGAATAACTGTTTATTGCATGAAAACATCCAGAAGATAGAAGGAAAATAGCAGAAAGAACTTGGATCTCTACCAAGGATGTGCTTTCAAGAAAAGGGTATTTTTAAAAATCTTCCTCATTGTCTAATTTCATTCATGGATGAGCAGGAGAACTAGGAGCTTCAACTCTCACTTACTCCCATTCCAAATTGTACCTGGTTATCCATATGATTCTTTAATGTGAAATCCTCTATGTGACTTCCAAAGAATGCCAGTTATTTTCCGAACAATGACAAATCAACGAGCCAAATTAAGTGCATTTTCTCATCAAACTCTAATTAAAATTCTTCCTACTGGGTAAAGTTCCTTACATAATATTAAAATATTATTCAATAACTCAAGGTCACATTAGCACTAAATAAGTTATCTCAATTCAGGTCTCGAATTTATTAGAGATATTATGTATATATAGATATGTTCCTAGTGGTTAGAGAGTCCATAAAATTGATACCTTATCTTTAAATGTTAGTATAAAAAAACCAATGAAGAAAGATGTTGTTGCTTTTCTTGAGTTTGAGAATAAGATCATCAATAGATGTCTAGACAAAATACTTGCTTTTCATAACCATAAAGAATTGTTTGAAGCATGAAGAATGAAGTACTTCTCATTGAAATATGGTAAATAAAGATAAACTCCAAACATTCTAGAGAATGAGAAATTACTTAGCTTTTAAAGGGGCTCTAAAATATCACAGGTCTATAAATTATACAGGCATCAATTTTAATCTGAAATGCAGTAAATCTTTATTACTTTTTGTTATTTTTCTCCTTCATTTCTTAGTAATTTGTACTTAACATGGAATGTTCAAATTCTTTAGATACTAAGTAAATCTGATAAAGTTCCTTTGACCAAGAATATCAATGCAACGTGCACTTCTAATGACAGCAAATCTGCAGAAAAAGCAAAATCAAAAAAATAAATGAGGGTCTATTTGGCTTATCTTTTATTGAGATTGTGGAATGTTACTCTCTCCCTCCATGACCAGGTCTGTCACTTCCTTCAGGTCCCTTCAAAATGTGCCTATCCGAAATGTAAAAATTAATTTATACTCAGAAATAAAAGCAGACCAGCCTTTCTGCTGTGCAAAGGAGCTGCTCTAAAAGGTATCATAAATTATTTCTGATGTCTGTTATAGAGAAAGTATGTGACAAATATATGCATAACTGCCCAGGTCTGTACATAAATATTTATAGCTTTGTGAATACATCCTTTAGCCTTGTTGTTCAGGATTTTAGTTTAATCTCTTCAAATTGCCACTTAGGTTCAGGGAAAGATCTACAAAATTAAAAGCATACTTATACTTTTTGAGCGTTTTAAATGTCAACATCACATACAAATGTCAAGATTGGTTTCTTAAATTCAAAATGTTTCTAATATCCTACTTGTTATGGCTTCTGTCTAAATGTTCCTTCAGAGCTTCATACAACCAGTCCTAGGTAGGGTTTTTTCAGAGATGACTGGATCTATGTGTGTGATACTGGGATTGGTTCACAGTGCAATGCTAGAATTAAGGGCACTAGGATTAAGGGTTTGAGTGCTACCTGCCCTAAGGTCAGGTAACCCAAATAAGATATAAGGCATAGGAAGAGCTGTGGTCATCTGTTGCTGTTTGCTAACTTCTGCCTGCCATAAACTGTTTTTCCTTTGTGATGACCCTCTGCCATAACACATGGCCTTGGAACCAACCAATTATTGACTGAAAACTCTACAAACTGTGAGTTAAATAAATCTTCCTTCTTTTAACTGTGGATGCCAGGTATTTTTGTCTCAGTAATGAGAAAAGTAACTAATACACTACTCTTCCTGGTGGGTTAGGGCACAGGACTCAAAATGAAAGAATCAGGTTCCTCAAGTGGAAAATAAGCCTGAGGTTTTTAATTAGACAAAGAATGTACACGGTTGGATAAAGACACTTATAACTAATGCAGAAACATACATTTTCAAAGTTTATTTCCATTAGGCCAAAAGGTACTGGTAGAGTAGAAGAAAGGTTATGCATGAGTATATATCTGTTCTGATGGTTTCTAGTACAAGTTGCCCTTCCATTTCATGTAGACATTTTTGTTTAGGCAACTTTGAGCCCAGAAACAAAAAGATCCTCTGGGTAACATATAGTTTGGTAAGACTTTCAAATGCTGGTAGGAAAAGGAATGGATTGGGTTCCTTTTAATAAGTTGCAGAATTTAGCCTCATGGACATAGTTTAATTCTCTTAAATATGACTGCAGCATCAGTTGAGCTGTCTTAATCTTACTTGGTAAGACGAGATTATAGCCTAATATCTTAAGACAATTTAAAGTAGTCTTAAAATACAGTTCGATGGGAAACAGATATAAAAAAAAGATTTTCAGGTTTGTTCAAACATTTTGAAACTCACTATAATTTTATTTCTTGGTTTGTACTTTACATATTTTGGCAGGTTGACTATGTAGCTCAGTGGTAGCACACTCACCTAGCATGCTAGTAGTTGTGGGTTCAATCCAGCTCTGAGTACGAAAAATAGTAGGAAGGAAAAGAGAATGAAAGAGAAAAAGAAAGAGAGAGAAAAAACAGAAAAAAGAAATTTCCTTAAGGAAAATAGAGTCTAGCCTAGAAGCTTCCTCTGATTCAACTCTTGCCACCCCCGTGTACGTTAGCACACAGCCTCCAGGTCCTTTTCTGCGTGGTTTCTTAGGTTGTTCAGACTTACGACAAACTTACCTCAAAATAAGATCCATGTACACTCTGAGGCACAGAGTGTACCAAGGTACAACAACCCAAGGTACAACCATCCTGAATTGTAGGTATGTGTCTATAAGATTGGCTCTGCAGAGCACTCGAAACAAGGTAATACTTCTCTTAGAGACTAAGTTGGGATTTAAATAAGTGAAGAAAGAATACTGCAATACTCCTAATCAAGAAAGCTTAAAAGCAAACATTCTACCATTGGCATCGACCTAAATTTGCTAAGGAGATTGAATATAAGATGGAAAATTCAACAGTACTATGAGTAACTAGCACTGAAACAAATCTAAAGAAACATAACAAAGGACTATAGCATACACAATGCAGTTTTACCAGTACTTATGGAATGGAAATAAATAAGTGACAATGTTTCCTAAAAGTTTATTACTTGAAAGCAGCATTGCTAAAATTTTGGACAAAAGAGTCTATATTTTAAATTAATTTATTGATATCTAAATTGAGGTGTGTACTAAATCTTTATTCCCCAAAAGTTTCCAATAAAAATTCATTTGGTTCAACATCATATACTTTTGGGATCAGTATTATAAATAAACATTGAATTGGGCTCTGTGGAATATACAGAGAGACTTGGAGGCTAATTGGAAAAAGAAATAAGGTCACAGATTCAAAATTAGCAAACATTTATTAAGAAATCACTTTGTTATGAATTGCAATTTCCTGCCCAGTGCTCCAATCCAAGACACATTTTTTTGTTAATATTATTTTTAAATCAAGAGTTGTTCCACCAAGTAGAAATTTTTGGTGTACTTAATATTACTAATAAATAATGACAAACACTTACTGAGAATCTTCCAGACATAGTATTGTTCTCAGCACTTTCGTTTAATTCTCACACTTTAATAAGGCAAATACCATTATTATCTCCACCTTACAGATGAGAAAACTGAAGAAGATAGAGGGAGGAGATCTTGATCTACCTACATATGTATTAATAAACATGTGAATGCATATCCATTCTCTCCAAAAAGTGCACTGAAGTTAAAATGAAATAAGAAAAAGGTATAAAACCCTAAAAACAAAAAGAGGGGAGGAGAGAATAGCTGTTGGGAGATGTCAGCTTTTGGTTTTTCAGACAAAGAAGAGCTGGCCTAGAAGTATTGAGTGATACACAGAGGGTGTGGAAATCTAAGTGTACTATAATACATAAGCCAGAAACCCCAGAAAAACCGAGGAAGGCTCAGTTATTAGAGGTACTGTCTTAATTATTTTTCTCTCATTGTTGAGACAAAATACCAGATGCCCAAAATTAAGGGAGAAAGGGTTTTTATAGCTCACAGTTTGTAGAGGTTTCAGTCCATAATCAGCTGTCTCCTAGACAGGGCGGCACATGGCAGAGGGGCAAAAGTTCATGGTTGCAGAAGACAGTAAAAGCAGCAAGAACAAAAAGGAGAAACAAGCCTCTTTTCCTCCCTTATCCTGTATGTGGGCTACCCGCCCTAGGGAAAATGTAGAACTCATACTCCCAACCCCAGCACTAGACAATGAACCCATCACAAACTCTACTCAGCTGCCTCTGAAAATCCCACCCCCCATGACCACAAGAGGTTTTAGGGGAACATCCAGACACAAACCATAATGGGCACCAAGACTGGGGAAGGCCCAAGACTGGGGAAGTTCTGAGAACAAGACACTCAGGACCCGTTGATTCCCTTCTCAACTGGCAAATAAGTATCTAACCAAGGAGAATGAGATTTAGCCACAGGGACTCACTCCATATATGGACATAAGTAATAAGAAGAGCTACCTTAGTGGACTGAAATGGAATTAAATGTACTCCTGTCATATCCTAATCCCAGAGAGGCTGCCAACAGACTAAATGTACCAGGAAGGATCTGATCAACCTCAAGGGAAAAACAAATTTCTAAAAACCATATTAGAGATTTCTAATTGACAAGGTTGGCTCACAGTTCAGACCCTGCATCTATGAAACTCACTACTTCATAAGACCACTCCCCAAAAAGAAACCTAATCCTTCAAGTACTTCCTCTTTATTAGCACATGTGTAATATATAAGTAGAAACATTAACATTGATGCCACTAATCATTAACATGAAAAACAAAGGGAAAAAGAAAAATACAATGAAGTCATGAAATGAAGATAATATAGGAAAAACAAGAAAAATTACTTTTCTCAGAGAGATAGAAGAAGACACAATATCCATGAATCAAATAAAGGATACCACAGAATTGCCAGGAGCAAAAGGTAGCTCTTGGAATGAAAAATAATATAAATATCAGGATAAAAGTCTGCTTGCCATGGTGGCAAACACTTATAACCTCAACTCCTTGGGAAGCTGAGGGAGGAGAATGGTAAGTTCCAGGACAGGCTGGGCAATTTAGTGAGACCTTGTCCTAATATAAAAAAGGAGTGTAGCCTAGTGAAAAAACAAATTAAAAAAAAGAAGGAAAAGCTCAAAAATGTCAGAACAAAATTAAGGCAATCTCTAAAAAGAAAATTTAAATTTAGTATACAACAAAACAGTAAAAGTGTTTAGAAAATCAGAGCATTAATTCAAAATGTCGAATATCTGCCTAACAGGATATACAGGAAAGAAAAAACATTAGAAAAGAAATTACTCTCAAAAAATACAAGAATATGTCCCACGTATACAGCAAAAGGAACTTCAAAGTATCCAGCACATAAATGAGTGTTGTCTGTATCAACCCTATCACAAAGAAAGTTTAGATTTACAGGAGTAAGGAAAATATCCTAAAAACTTTCAGAAAGGTAAAAATAATTCACAGATAAAAGTCAGAAATCAAAATTGCAATGGGTATTTTATCAACAATCATATTACTTATAAAACTGTTGAACAATGTGCTCAAAACTGTGAAGTAAAAGATTTTCCCACCAAAATTCTCTATTCCTTCAGCCCATCAATCACATGCAAAGATCACAATAATCTTGTTTATCACTCTCTTCTTAGTGTGGTATATGCTTTACCAAAGCAGGAGTACTAATCTAGAGAAGAACGAAACAAAAGCAACCCTTCCTTCTTCTTTTCCCCTTTTATTCTATTCAGTCTACAAGACTATTTATTCATTGGTGCCACTCACTTAGAGTGGGTCTTTCATCTTCAGTGAATCTTTTCAGTCACATCCAGAACTATGCCAAACAATTAGTGAGGCATCTGTTACACAAGTTGACACAATAGTTAACTATCACAATAACTCAGTTAAGTAATTACAAAGAGAACAAAAGAAAATGATAGTATTTCACAAAGGAATACTAATGGGCTCATCCATAAAAATATTTATATGGTCGTAATAATGTAGTTTCCTCTGCGAAACTGGAAATAAAGAAGATGAACAATAAAGGACTTCTTTTTTTAATAATCTCATTTCTTTCTAATTTTGTATTATAAATTATTTCAGTCACATTAAAAATATAGAGAACTGGGCCTGGTGGTGCACACCTATAATCCCAGCACTCAGGAGGCTGAGACAAGAGGATCATTGTGAGTTCAAGACCAATCTGGGCTATAAAGTGAGCTCAAGGCCAGCCTGAACCGCATAGTGAGACCCTGTCTCAAAAAGACAAGGGCCGGGGATTTAGCTCAGTGGTGTAGGCACCTACCTTGCAAGCCTGAGCTTGTGAGTTTGATCTCTGGTGCTGCAAAATAAATAAATAAATAATTAAATAAATAAATAAATAAATAAATAAATAAATAAAAATGTAGAGATCCTATCAATCTGCATACTTTCAGTGGATTTTTTTCTTTAGTGAATAAATTTGAGATTTTCTGGTATTCCTCTGCTCTAATTCCTACTGTCCTTCCATGTAGAAATCACTATGTTTCAAGCACTTGCAAGTTTTTTGAATGTTTTTTATAGTTTAACTCTACAAAAAATATGCTGCACTATCTCCATGCTTTCAAAGTTTACAGAAATAGCATCCTATTTGACACATCATTTTGCATTTTTGTTTTTCATTACAAACTGCATTCTGAGGCATAATTAACCATGCTGATGCATAGTTATAGCTTGTTTTAACTGCATATATTACACTGAAACTAAGATAACACAATTTACATATTTATCTTCCTATTAATGGACACCTGAATTGTTTTCAGTATGTTCAGTATTGCTGTCAATATGGCAACATTCTTATATATGCCTTATAAAAGAACAGAACGAAATTAAATAGCACATGGCCTTACCATTTCAAACCTTACTAGCTATAACCAAATGAACATTTCAGTGACCTCACCCAATGACAGCTCATCTATTGTCTGAAAAAGTAAGTTCCAGTGGCTCCAATTCTCACCAAAATGCAACACATTTCTTTTTTTCTTTTTTCTCCCTTTCTTGACCTGCTTGTGCTGGGGATGAACTCAGGGTCTTGAGCAAGCTACACAAGTGCTCTTCACTAAGATACACCTTCAGTCCTACTCTACACTTTGGATATCTGCAACTTTTCAGGAATAGAAGCTTGTACTGTTCTCATGTCACGATCATTTTTGCTAAGAATGTTGTCTCTACTAAGACAGTAGTCTGAATGCAAAAATGAAGTTCCTTCAGCATGGACGTATATGCTCTTGCTCATGCCTTTCTTCCTAGACTGTTTACTACATACTTAAGGAGCAACCTCAGTTCTCATCTATTCCCTAAAGTCAGTCCTGACCACATCTGGTAGAAATACTTTGTTCCCTTAGGGTTCAGTGCCTATTTCATAGTTGTGATTTTCTGACTAGGATGAACCAGACAAATTTTCTTAAATGTGGTTCCTGTCAGTTGAATCAACTCTCAGCTAAAGTCTCCAGCTATTAAGACTGATAAAAAGAAGCCTTTGCATTCACATAAGGCTTTGTAGATCTAGACTGTTTTCATCATCCTTGTCATAGTAGCCTTTAGCCTTTCTTAGTATAAACACTTTTTTCAAACATAAAGAAAAATCAATAAGCCTCCTTCATGATAGGAATACAGTATACATTGATTTAGTGGATACACGAAAGTGTAAAACTGTTATAATTTTAGTATCAGGTTTAAAAGGACTTTATTTTATTCATTACAAATATATACACTTTAACAGTTGGCCTGTGAATTGAGTGACCAATCCAAAGACAATGCTAGATTCAGAACACAAGTATTACGTGTAACAAATAATGAAACTTGTTAAAATAATGGAAATAGTATGTAAAGGTTCTATGGAAGGAGTCAAAGAAAAGTCATTGATAACACACAGCAAACCTTGAAATCCTTCCCTCAATCCTTCTCACAACCTCCCTACTGTTACTGTCCTAAATCTCTAGCCTTGCTGTCCAAACGGCCAGGTGCACCCTCCAAACTCGATCCAAAATGATCTTGCTTTACAACAGTGATTTCTGATATTCAGCACAATTAATATAAAACTACTCAAAATTTATGTAAAAATTTAAAAAGTTTAGATGGGATGTGGAAGGAACATCCCCAGGAGAAAGGTACATAATTTATTGAGAACATCAGTACCTCATTTCGTCAACCAAAATAGGAAAATGATGTCCATCCCAATATAAAATCTGATTCAGGCCTCTCACCTCTTGAAAAATGTCCATTTGGGTTTCTAGAAGATAATTAACTGCGAAGTAAAACATCTAAGAATAAAGTAAGTAACAAACACAGATATGCATACCACATATTGCCGTGCCCAGGCATTACAAGTCCGAGAAAGCCAGGCAGGAAGCTTTCTTGCAGGCTGGGCCCTCCACTAACAGCTTGTGCCCAACTAGAAATTCTTATCTTCACTTTCTCAGAGAGTTTTAGATCAATGACCTCAATGTTTTCTTCTGTCTGTCGTTCAGAATTTCAAATGTCTTCCCATTGAAGTTAGTTTCTAAAAAAATCAAACACAATGAAAAGAATATTAAAAAGGGGCTGAAGCCTGGCTCTGTCCTCAGGTGTGTGTCCTTGGGTAAGTTACTAACTCCTTTTTTTTTCCTGTCTTACCATTACTATTATTATTATCTCTCAGTATGTAATGATATTTTTCTTACCATGTTACTGAGAAAGGTAGAACAAAAATGTAAATATGTATTCTAAATCATAACAATTTATGCAGGTGTCACTTGCTAATACTTGCAAGGCTCTGTTGGTGGGCTCCTCAATTGGCAGTGAGATACTAGGAGATTCAAATTCTCCAGTATAAAGTTTAGGGCACCCTTTGAATTGCACCTCCTCAAATTTCTCCCCATCTCCTTGTAACAACTGTTTTATTTTCTATCTCTGTACAGATGAAGAAGTCTCTAGAGCTAATGTACATCATGAAGATTATAGTTAATAAAAGCATTTTGTAAAATAAGTATATTTTAATTGTTATTGCTACAAAAATAACCTGCAAGATGATGGAATGTTAATTTGCTTCACTATAGTAATCATTTTATTATCCATACATAAGCTCACACATTCTGCTATAAGTCTTAAATGTACACAATAAAATTTGTTTAAAAATTAAAATTGGCTAGGGTAGCATACTCCTCCCTCTTACCCAAAACTAATCATTTTCAGAGACCCAGAAGGAAAAGTTGTGGAAAAGTTTTATGATTAATCACTCTCTTTTTCAAACCTGCAATAATTTCCTAAAGATAGGAAAGATCACCAGCAATGTCTCCTCAAGTAATTAAAGACCATGGTTGCTTAATTAATTGGGCAGTGAAGTAGTACTCTGACAAAGACACAATTCAGCACATTCAAATACGCTACTGTTTACTCAATAAGCATACAATTCATATCTTCTATTTCTATACCATTCACTTACCTACATTTATGTAAATTTACCTACATTAGAAAAACTGTTTCTTTTAAATGTTCATTTTCCCTTCATACTCAGAACCTTTGTTTTTTTTCCCCCCAGGCTCCTAAAAGATTTTCACTAAATCCTCATTGTCTGCTTGACCAAAAGTTTGCAAGAGATATTACTCCAGGGAGACATAAATTAAAAATTAACACTTCCTGCTGTCTTCTATATGAAAGGCTATGCAAATGTTCATCTGTTCCTTTGAAGCCTTGAACATCCCGTGGGACCATCGGCCTCTTTGCCAGAATGCATATTCCTACGAACGTTTGAGGTAAGTGTGCACTTCCTTACCTGAAGCTCAGAGCAAGCTAACACTTTTGGCAATATCAGAATAACTAGTAGCTGTGACTCTACACAACACATCTCATGGTGGAAGTGTGTTTCTCTTGGGCCACTGTGTGTGTCAAAATCACCTCGCAGTATTCCCTTCCCAGTGACGAGGCAAGCTGGTGTTTGGGAGCAAAGTCATCCGGGAAAATCTTGGAGTCTGAGGAAAGAATTTATCCAGAATCTCTCCAGGAGCACTTTGTTTTCTCTCTTTACAAAATGGAATAATACTTTGACAAAATAAAATGTTCCAGGAATAAAATATTAACTGTTTATTTGACAAACTTTTACAACACTGATTTGAATCCCATGTTGCTAGGAAATTTGGCTCTCCTCCTCAGAATTTTTCAACTAGAAACTTGAAGAAATTTTATTAGGAGAAATTTGTCCATTTCATTCAGTATACTGGTCAGAAAAAGTTCCTGATGATTATTTTTGTTTGATTAATCAATTAATGACATATGACCAAATGACCTGGGAGTATCTTTTAAACAAAAGCAAAAACAAAAGGATAAAAATGATACAGAATTTCAAAGCAAAATAATGGGAAATTAACACTAGTTAGTATGTTGTACATTGTTATCTTAAAACTAGTTGTTCAGATTACAAGATTTAAACATAAAAAATGATCAAACAATGAAAATGCAAATCATTCTTTTTGATGAGCTAACAGATTAGCAGTATATTTATCTAACTTGTATATATATATATATATATATACATACACACATATGTATGTATACATATATAAATATAATCTTTTCCTTTCTTTGTTTTCTCCTTTCCCCTATGCCAGTTGTTCTTTCCTTTTGAGCACTTTCTTTCCCTTTCATTTTCACATCTATTATACATTTTGGATCTTATTTATTTTTTCAGGTTTTTTTTTTTACACTAGAGAGACAATATGGTTTATAGTAGCACAATTTATAACAGCTAAATCTTGGAAACAACCCAAATGCCCATCAACCACAGAATGGATTAAAAAAAGATGTGTTTTTTTATACAATGGAGTATTACTCAGTTATAAAGAAGGATAAAGTTGGGAGTACCTTTGAGTTAGAGGGAGACTAGATAGAACACAAAAAGACACGGATATTTGTGAACAATAAAAAGAAAAAGAAGAGAAAAGATTTTTAAGATATAAAAAATAATTTTTATCATACTATTTTTCCCAGAACTGCAACTGGCACTGGTACCTAAGTCTGAATGAACTCTTTTCCCCTCCCCAAACTCAATACATGACCTGAACAGCAAGTGGTACAGTCTTATAAATATGCACTGAATAAAGTACCACAGGGCATACCCTAAAATGACCCTTACAAAATATATGCATGCAAAATTGAAAACAAACATATTTGATACAAACCTATTTTCTTACCATTTACCTTTTTCATAAGTGTGCCACAAGGAAAAGAAGATGGCATTCAGTTTAATTGAAGTCATGAGCAAGTAGAGTCTGGTTAATCGAGGTTTTAGGGTAAGCTCCTTTTTAGCAAAGATCCTGTTGCAGTGGCAAGCAGAAACACCAAAACATCACTCAACTTTGGAGGCAGAATCAGTTACATCGACAGCCACCAAAAATATCAGACCCTGATCTCTGGTGGTCTAGGGCTTATATGGAATAAGCAAGCAGGAAGTACAGAGGCAGAATGTCTTGTCATTTGGGGATTGGTTTGTACAATGTGCATCATAGTGACCAGCTATGCATCACAGTGACAACCATTTCTAAGAGACAGGTGTAACCAGATCTGGAACAGAAACTATTACCTGGGCAACTGACAAACTGAAGTATACTGGCTAGGGTGGGTATATTCTGTTACATGTCCTCCTTTTAGTTTCCCCAGCAAATCTTTGCTGGGCATATTACATGTGATATTTTGAGACAAGGTCCAACTAGAAGCAGTAGCATTAGGGTTGCCAGTGATCCTAGAATGGGCTTTTGCTAAGGTTCCCAAAATTGTCTTTTTACAGAGATTTTCACTAAATTGCTTACCGATCTAAGGCTTCATGGCCCTCTGTTGCACTACAGTCCCAGCTTGGATGCCCTTGGGAGAGGATTGTGTTCACCCAAGAGTCAGGGTCAACCACAGTGGCAGGGACTTTTGACTTTAACCAGGGTCGGGCCCCATTAAAAAACATGGCAGCATTCATTAGTATTAAACAGAGTCAGAAGGAGTTGCTGACAGTAGAGCAGGAGGCTGCGGTACAGGAGACAAAACTAGCAGTGATATTATCATGGCTGGTTGAACATCTTGGGGTTGATGAATGTAAGGAGGAGGCAGGTCAGAGTCAGAGTCCCCAGGCAGAACAGGATACAGGTTTTCTACCTTGGGCTGAATCTGAGAGTCTCTCAGATGGCCTTGTGGGTTTGTTTTGACAATTCAGGTGTAGAGGCAAGGTAGGAGAATTTTTAATCCCTCATGGCAATTGAGTCCTAGTAAGCTGGACTTTTTTATCTCAGAATTTTCTCAGTTGAAGGGGCTTATGGGAGAATCTACAAGTAGAGGAAAGCACCTTTTAAATCTTGAACAGTCCAAAAGGGTATATGGATTTGAAACCACACAGTGCAAGGTGATGGTTGTGTTATTGATGGCAAGGAGATCCTGCCCAGGGTGATAAACAGTTTATCAGACTGATGTGTGGTTGGATGCCTGTTATCTTTCCCATGACATCTGACAGCAATGGGGGTCATGGTGAGGTGGCATGGTTGATGGCCAGGCCTGAAGGAAAGTCTTTAGTTCATATCTTCAGGAGGAGAGTTTTTAGAACTTCAGGATTGTGGTTATCTGTCTCAGGCTAATACAGGCATGACCTTTTTCTTGGGGAATAGTCAAAGTTGAAAGTACAGGGTTAAATGAGAGGGAGGCTGACTGGCTTGGTGTGAAGATGTCCTCCCAGGATGCAAGTTTGTGCCTGGCAGAAGGGGCAAGATGCAAAAGTCCAAGTTGTCCCAGTGATGGTAACTTTTTGAAAGAGGAAATTTTTGAAGGCAGAGAGTTCTGTTACATTGTCTACCAGTAAAGTCATAGGTTTGCCCCAACTTTTGCAATGACCTTGGGCTTTCCAGGACCAAATTTGATACAACTCATTCTGTCCTATCAATTCAGGCATGAGTGGGCATGACTCATTTGTCAGGGTTGACAGTCCAATTTTTTCTCAGTCCAATTGTGGAACTCAGCAGGAATTGTTGACAATCATCTTAGGTGTGCATTAGATGATGCCATCTGA